>ML834029.1:60420-74471 GCA_009831015.1 Picea engelmannii | reverse complement strand
TCTATGGATAGATTGTACTCAAGAAGAACTTAGACTTAGAAATAGAGGAGTGGAAGATTCCTCAGAAGAAAATCATGCTCTTGCACTTCATACAAAGAAAGGAGGAAAATTCAAAAGAAATTTCAGGAAAACATTTAAAGGTGAAAAGTCTTCATCAAATACAGGTTATCAAAGAAGAGATGTTTCAGAAATTTAGTGCTTTAGATGTGACAGTTATGGACACTATGCAAGAAACTGTCCAACCAGGAAGAAGGGAAGACAATATGCTTCCACCGCTGACATTGATCCAGACCCACCTCAAAAGAATGAAGAAAGGAGAGAGGAGAAGTACTTCCTCGAAAACTAAAGCATGACTACAAACCAGGTAAACCAATTGATTCCAATTTTTATAGTTGATTTCATTTTTTGAATAAATCCCTAGTATGGGAGCCCTGAAAAACTTGGACCATTATCCCTGGTACAGGAGTCCAAACCATATTTGATTGATTATTATGCGAGACAATCAGAGATGTTGTCCTTAAAGAAGAGATACCCATTCAAACAAACCCAAAGAATCTCAGATGGAGATTGACAATACCTTCTCCCCCTTCAGTAGTTCAGAGGGAGACAAACATTATTCCGGTTGATC
The DNA here is from genome assembly GCA_009831015.1 of Picea engelmannii. Classification (NCBI taxonomy): domain Eukaryota; kingdom Viridiplantae; phylum Streptophyta; class Pinopsida; order Pinales; family Pinaceae; genus Picea; species Picea engelmannii. Next base: position 73,843 of record ML834029.1, on the reverse strand, counting down.
CAGTTTCTTCAGTTGATATGTTCAGAGATAGTGCAGTAGGGCATAAAGGGTCTTTTATCGCACAGTTTGTAGCTAGGTCAAAAGGCTAAAGGATTGAGGCCAAACTGGCGTAACATGAACCTTCCCCACCCAAATTCATCTCAATGGAGAGGTTCTTTCTATTTAGGGAGGTTAACCCAGGGGAGATGTCCCCGACAACCTGGGTTTTTGAAGAGGCCAAAAGTATAAAGATTAAGGCAAAGTTTCCTCCTCATAGGTTACCACCAAAGGTCAGATAATCCAACTAATCAGCCAATAAAGAAGTGTATGCCCAAAAGAGAACACCTGCCCGGAACAAGACAATAACAAGATAATATGTATGCAAGCTATATATCAGAGGGTTAGTACTTCATGTGATTATCTAACATCAATATATAAGCAAATGAAACAACAGGTATTAATGAGATCAACGTTTTATCAATATAGCAATGGAAAAGTATTATTTCATGAATAACTGTTGTTTCATTTGCTTATATATTGATGTCAGATAATCACATGAAGTACTAACCCACTGATATATAGGCTGCATACATATTATCTTGTTATTGTCTTGTTCCAAGCAGGTGTTCTCTTTTGGGCATACACTTCTTTATTGGCTAATTAGCCGGATTATCTGACCTTTGGTGGTAACCTGTGAGGAGGAAAATTTGCCTTAATCTTTATATTTTTGGCCTCTTGCAAACCCCAGGTTGTCAGGGATGTATCCCCTGGGTTAACCTCCCTAAATAGAAAGAACCTCCCCATTGAGGTGACATTGGGTGGGGAAGGTTCCTGTTACGCCAGTTTGGCCTCAATCCTTTAGCCTTTTGACCTAGCTACAAACTGTGTGATAACATTTTGGTGCCGTTGTCGGGGAACACTGGGTCAATTTTCCTCAACGACAAATCTTTTTGGTAAGCCTTGCCTCAAAGACCTTTTCTTACAAGCTTACCTGGTGACTCCACTAGGGTGTTTTCCCTTTTCTTTTGATAGTTTCAAAAAAATTATCTGGCGACTCCACTGATGACGAAGCCAACTATGACTTCACAATGGGATCCAAGGAACTACAAGCCTTTGGACATGAGTAAAATCCTGGGATATCCCAGAAAAATGCCTCCTCTTTATAAAGATTGGCTCCCTCGATTTGTTGGCATCAATGGAGAATGTCCCGATTCTCACATGAGAAAATTTTGGGAGTTCTTTCAATACTTCCCTATCAGCAACGAGGCTGAAGACTTGGTGATGAAATTCTTCTCTGCCTCTCTGCATGGAGGGGCTAGAAGATGGTATGATAATCTTCCAGCTGCCAGCATCACATCTATGGACAATTTTGAAGAAATCTTCCTTGCAAAGTGGGCCATGAAAATAGAAGATATACAATCATTACTGAAAGGACTTGAAGGCATAAAACAAACAAATCTTGATATTGTCAGAGCTTTCGGGGCTAGGTTCCAGAAGTTGTTTTACCATATTCCTCAAAGCCATCGTCCTGAAGACAAGTACCTCCTTTATCTCTATACTAATGGACTTCAAGGATGTTTGAGTTTCCTCTTAAATAAAAAGAATCTGAAAACATTTGCAGAAGCTCACAACATGGCCATTCGAATTGAAGAGCATCTCTCAATGTCCAAGACCAATGACCATACCATGGACACTCTCAGCTTGATAAGACTAGTTTCCCTTGAAACCTTTGCTGAAGATCCACAAGAAAGAAGGGGACAAGTTTTTGACCAGCAGGATGAGGTTAAGGAACAAGAACCTAAACAAGATGATGAAAGGCCAACCCATACTCCTCACTCTGATGTAGTCATCCAAGAACTTGTTTCTCCTGCACAGCAGAACAAAGATAAGGTCATTTGTTTTCCACTTCAAGTTTCTAATGACACCTTAGTCCTTGTTTCAAAAAATGAAGGGGAAATGAAAGCTTTGAATGAAATGGATTTTCCTTTCTATGCAATCAAAGACGAAGAAGCAATCCATGAGGATGAAACAATAATATATGTTGAGAACGCCAAAGTCCTCGAAGTCCATGCACAAGAAGAAATAGTAAGTTGCCCTCCTCTCCTAGATTTTGATGATGCTTTGCTTTATGATGAAGGAAATGAGGAGGAAAGGAATGAATCAAACCTTGCATGTTATGACACAGATGATGACATTGTTGATAACATTGATGAGTTCATACATGTTGGGAGACGTAGGTGGGATATAGTTGATTATGACCTAGATCCCATCTATGACATTGATGGTCCTTTCCAAAGGTTGCCTTTGCATTTATCACCTGAAGTTACTAATAATTTTGACATCTGGCAACAAGGACCTCACCTCATTCAGAAACCCAAGGATGACCTAGTGCTATACCCTCCGATTAATTTTCGGTCATACCTTGAGGACTTTGATGACTATCCATCTGAGTACTTAGATTTGTCTTATGAAGAGAGTTGTCAACCAACGTTATGCTTAGATGTTCATAAAAATGAGAAAGTTACTTCCCTAAAGAAAAATGCTTGTGATAGAATTTTCCACCCCCCTTTGGTCACTTTACCTTGCTATGTCACCAGAGGTGTGGTTTGGAAACATGTCCCTTATTGCGAGTCTCCTCTAAGGAAAAATCTCATTCTAGATTTTGGGGGACAGATGAGTGCCTCAAGAGGAAGCCCTTTGTCGCGGTTTTCCAATCTCCCCTCTAGGAATGACCAATCATCCTTTCAGTTTTTGTTAATCCCTCCTCAGGCCTCAAGTTGTAAAGACGTCCAAGGTAGCCAGCTTTCAAATTCTTTGAGTCAGTCTCCTGAAATGTGGACTCTTCATGATCCGTTCCTGAGATGGATTGAGCACTCTCCTGAGAGTATGCATTGGGATCACTTTTTCCCTCCCACCCGCCTCCATGTGTTAGATTTTGATATTTTTGATGATATGATATATATTCTAACCCATGACATTTTTGTGTTTGATTTATCACTGTTTTGGTTTATGATGAAGCACAAGGGCCGGTATCACGGGACATTACTAGATTGGTTGCATTGGTTGTTTGAATACACCAACATCCAACCAACAGGTAAGTACAGGTAAGTATTTCACTTTATACTTGCATTTATGATTTCTCTTTATACATACATATTGCGGGGTGGCAATACCACCCCACCTTTATTACTGATGCCCTTTCGAGTTTGAGCAGGTCTGCGGGTTATGCCAGAGATGTTGAGGTTCTCATGTGCTCTATGGTGAGCACATGTCGCCGAGTTGGAGCCAGATGTTATCCCCAATTTCTAGGGATAACTAGGAGATCATGTCTCGAGGCCCACAGGTCCTAGACATGGAGTACCGAGAGAAGGATTGACTTGAGCATGGCCCTGGAGGGCCCATCTTTCTTCTCCTTCATCAGACTTGTCTTGTCAGTAGCAACAACATCCATCACCTTCGGCTTGGACTTGTATCGGAGAAGATTCTTGCTCCATGAGGTAATTGGTCCAGGTATCATGGTATGTGTCATTTTTTTATCATTATGACCTTTAGATATATGCATCAAATTCCTTTTATTTCTAACGACTGCTTGGATCTTACATTGACCCGCTTGACCATGGTTGGGGTGGATTGGCAGGGTGCCCTAGCAAGCTTGTACCCATAGGTTTTGGTTTGCCACTGGGGGATTTCTGAAGAGCCATCGTCCGCTCCCGTCATGTCATCACTTTTACATCTTATTTCCCACTCATCTGCCCCATTCCCCTAGTCTGAGCATTAGGATGATCTGTTTGTGGGGTTACGCCTTATCTCGTGGGAAGAAGGGGCTAAAGGCCTAGAAGGTAAAAGCAGCTGGTAAAAGATAAAATCCATAAAAAATGAAACTGAGAGATGCCTCGCCCAGGGATCCCCGAGAAGGCAATAAAAAGCCTCTCAGCAAGAAAGAAGAGGGACCTGAAGAAAAATAACAAAACAAGACCTAGCCAAGAGGATGGGGGGTCTCATCACGAGCCAGCCCATTATGTTCATGGGTACCTAGCAGTATGACATTGCCATTATCTGGTTACCACACCAGGGCAGTGACCTTTGGTTACATGGCCAAAGGAAAGGGGGTCTCATCATGAGCCAACCATATCATCTCTGTGAAAGTACTTGTGGGTAACATTGTCAGCTCTGGTCACCACGCCAAGGCAGTGTCCTCTAGTTAGACCTTGAAATAAAATAAATAATAAAAAACAACAAAGAAAAGAAATAATAAAGGCAATAAAGGGCTTGGAAAGAATTGTATCCATGACAGGTACAACTCACCTTCTACAAAGGCACCCGCAGGTAATATCATACACCCCTATCTTTCACTCTACCCGTATGTCTGGACATCCCTTGACCACATCACTTTTTTTTACATGGCTTGGATGATACCCTCTGGAAACTTTCCTTTTCTTATGGATGTTGGCCCAATAGGGCATTTTTTCTTTTTCTTCGGCTTTGTATAGTAGGTCATTGTAATGTCTTTGAGCTATTGAATGATATATTAGGGGTTTTATGCATATATTTGATAAAATTAATGATGAAACGTGATTGACATTGCTATGATTCCTGTGACTAATGAGCCCATGGAGGGCGAATTTTTTGATGTGCAAGACCATGCCCGACAGACAAATACTAGCTGGACCGGTACACATGGGGAGATGATTAGCTCGGACCTCCATGGGGCTGAAGAGCCCATCAGATGGTTGTTGGGACCCCATCAGGGACAAAGATAGGATAGTGATTGGATGAGCTCATGCACATGAGAATAAGAAGGACATTGCACCCAGAACACTTTGGCTGAGCCCAGCCCAGGGGGGTTGACCCACTTCAAATGGAACGTTTTCCTTTTGATGGCCAGGACGTCACCCAGGAGGCCTTGACGTCACCTTGAGCATCTGGCATTTTGATAGGACGGTTGGCACGTGTGGCAGTTTGGAGGAGCCCAGAAAGGGATAACGTCTAACTTTTGGATGCTGGACTAGCCCCAAAAGGGCCTAACGTCTCCCTCAGAGGGGCTTGACGTCTCACTTTTGTTCATTTATGTCTTTTACTTAGCAATTAATGTAAAAACAATATGATTTTGGTTTGTAGCCTTGTCGGCTATTTTTAATGACCTAATTTTAATTATAGGTCATGATACACTATATATTGAGGATGTTTTTCCCTCATTTGAACATAACACAACAACTCACACTTGTGAGGTCTGATTTTTGCACCCTAGTTTAGGTATTTGGTCTTTTAAAGGAGGCGCACTTGTTGATGGTAGGATTTTCTTGGCATGTTTGGCATTTCTCTTGAAGGAAGGTTTACACTATATATTGAGGATGTTTTTCCCTCATTTGAACATAACACAACAACTCACACTTGTGAGGTCTGATTTTTGCGCCCTAGTTTAGGTATTTGGTCTTTTAAAGGAGGCACACTTGTTGATGGAAGGATTTTCTTGGCATGTTTGGCATTTCTCTTGAAGGAAGGTTTACAACTAGGGTTTGCTTATACTTTTCATCATGATATGTAAGTGTTTTTCTTGCAAAACTTCTTAATTGAATGGTTGTAGGTTATAATTCTTGCATTTACTTATAAATTTGCTGATTTTAAAACCCTAAGTGACAAGCACACAAGTAGGTCCTTGTCTCATGTCCCCTTAGAGAGAAATATTCAGCCATTGAAGGAGGAAGAAAGATCCTAGCCTTTTCTACACTCTTCTCACTTTTTCCCTTAAGCTAGCTTTGTTTTTTGAAGGTTAAAAGGAGGGTGACGTCCCAGGCCTAGGTTATCTACACCTAGGTCATCCATCTTCTAGGGTTTTAGTGATAGAGTCTTTCCTTTGCAACACTCTCCCTCATTTGATCCTCTTGTTTTATCTCTTCTCTTATGTTATCCGTTTTGCCAAGTTTGACCTAAAGAAGGAGGACAGAGCACGAGGCCTTGTTTAAGCAACACCGGAGTGAGCCTCTTTCCCCTAGGGTTTTGATTCTAGGGCCCTGCCATTGCAGCACTCTAGAACCCTTCCCTTTTGTCTTTAGCCTATTACTCCTTCAACTTTGCGTCCTCTCCTTGAATGACTCCATATACCCTTAGGCACTGATCTTAGACACACAACGTTGAAGTGCTAGTGTCCAAAGCAACTCTCAAAACTTTAAATTCTGAAACCCTAACTAACTAGCTAACCCTAACTAGGATGACGTCACACTTGGTTATTCCATCTTGACGCAACAACTTTTAATGATAAGCAATAAGATGATGATTGAAAGCATTTGTTGAATAAAGATTGGGTAGATACGTTGTTGATTACATCATCTCAGTAGTTATTGATGAATTGATACTTCTCCATTGCTATATTGACAAAATGTTCATCTTATTAATATTTGTTGTTTCACATTGCTTATATATTATTTGTCAGATAGTCACAAGAAGTACTAACCCACTGATATACATTATCTTGTTATTGTCTTGTTCCGGGTAGGTGTTCTCTTTTGGGTATACACTTCTTTATTGGCTGATTAGCCAAATTATCTGGCCTTTGGTGGTAACCTGTGAGGATGAAACTTTGCCTTGATCTTTATACTTCAGCCTCTTCAAAACCCCAGGTTACCGGGGACGTCTCCCCTAGGTTAACCTCCCTAAATAGAAATGACCTTCCCATTGAGGTGACATTGGGTGGGGAAGGTTCCCGTTACACCATTTTGGCCTCAATCCTCTAGCCTTTTGACTTAGCTACAAACTGTGCGATAACAGGGTCTACCTAGACTCACTCTGCAAGAGGCAGAGAAACATACTAGCCTTTCAAGACTCATCTTGAGAAAACAAAAGAGATTTTCAAGCTATTTTTTAGTCATGAGCCACTTCATTGATGTTGAGCCTCCTTGTCCTAGAGAAGAAACAAGAGAATAGGTATGGAAAGATGTCATAACAGAAGAATACCAGTATATCTTAAAGAATGATGTATAAGATATTATTCAGGGACCAGAAATGAAGTCTGTGGTAACTTCCAAGTGGATCTATAAGATCAAACATGCAACAGATGGAAGTCTGGAGAAACACAAAACGAGATCTATGGCCAGAGGTTTCTCAGAAACAGAGGGAGTTGTCTATGATGAGACACTTGATCCAGTAAACCCGATACACTTCCATCCGTAATACCATCCATGAGTTGGAAACTATATCAGATAGATAGATTCTTGATGAGTTTGGATTTCAGCAAGAGTGTTGCTAATCCAAACCTATATTATTACAGTGTTGGTGACAAGAGCTGGATTTTGATAGCTCATTCAGAAAGCCTTATTGTTGGATACAAGTAATCCTTGACTTCTGAATTCAAGATGAAGAATCTGAGTATGATACACTACTCCTTGAGACAAGAAGTATGACAGAGGACCAATGAGATTTTCGTGAGTCAAGGAAAATATACAGTAAAGATACTAAAGAAGTTCAAGTATAACAGAATGCAAAATCCACCGTGATAAATTTAAAAGGAGAAGATTGATGATGATTCAGACGAGACTGATCCACATTGGATCATTGATGTATCTGGTTAACAACAGACTTGATCATGACATGCAGTGAATGTGCTTAGTCATTTAATGAGTCAACCGAGACAGACTCACTAGACAACAACAAAACATGAGGCACAGTCAGATATGGCCTGAGATATGCCTCCAGAGTAAACTTGAGTTTGCAAGATATGTTGATTCAAGATTGAGCAGAAAATATAGTGAACCAGAAGAGCACATTCGATTGATGTTCTACCATGAAGTTTTCCATGGTTTCCTAATGCAACAGGAAACATAAATCTTTGTGGCCTTGAATAACACAGAAGCATAGTATGTACCATTGAGTGTGCAAAGTAGTATGGCTTCACAAGCTTTTGACAGATCATGAGATGGATCATATGATAATAACCAAGAGCTCCTTGAGAACCCAGTGTTTCTTGATGGATCGAAACATGATGAGATGAAATATTCTTATATCATAGATATGACGCAGAGAAAAATTGTACACATGCAATACCTTCCTACACATGAGCAGATTGCAGACATCTTCACCAAACTAATTTGGTGAAGAATGCCTTCCTACTTGAGAGGGAGTATTGATGACTCCAGCCAAGAAAAAATTCAAAGTACATCCGTGTGAGACTTGGCATGATGAAGAATGTCTCCCTAGCTAAGAGGGAGTGTTGATGATTGCAGCTATGTGAGACATTCTCTAGCTTAGAAACCTGTGAAATGTGGATCATTGCAGCGATGTGAGTCTTTCTCCAGCTTACAAACCTGAGAGAAAGCCCCTAAGAAGCGTACGTGGTTCCTACCTGAGACAGAGTTGGAATGTAGATATGACCTCCTCCATTCAGAGATTTCAGAAGAACTCCAGATGATTATCCAGTGGGAAAAGAGATTTGTTGAGTTACACGTGCCTGTGGCTGAGCATAAGGTGTACGTGTGAAATCCCAAAGTGTTGGGTGCATCGTCATGTGAACATAAATGAAGATGATGTGTTATCCTCCTCTAAGCAATAGAGTTGACGAGAAACTCCAGATGATTCTCCTGTGTGAGGTAGGGAGAAAGAAGATCTATAGAGTGGACGTGTATGTGGACGAGCACAGGTGAACGTGTGAAGATTTGGTTCTTCTGTGTAATGCAATGAGCCAGAGATATGGACATCTCTATGAATGTGGCCCTAGTGGATGAGCACTAATGGGTGTATCAGATCATTTTCTATATTGTCCAAGAGTCAGACCTGCCTATAACCCTAATTGTAATGTAAAGGGTACAGGTCGGCCCCACCTTAATGTGATTGTTGATTAATGTAAAACATAATTAATCTGGTTAATATTAATTATATTATAAGCTAGTGAGGTCTACCCTGTTGTGCCAATAGACACTTATGTTGACAAGTTCAGGCTAGTATAAGTAAAGGTAAATTCCCCATTGAGGAAACATATCTTTCAACTGAGATTGGAAATTTCAGTAAGTACACCTTCTTGGGAAAAGTGCGCACCTCTCTTGGGCGCTAGTCTTCTAGGGTTTGAGCACCCTCTTGTGTGCTAGGTTTTATCTTGGTTGTAAAGGTCTTTCTCTTGAGGATTATAGCAAAGGTTTTGGTTGGGTTTTCTTCCCTTGTTGAGAAGGGTTTCCCAGGATAGTTCTTGTGTTCTTGTGCATGGTGCTTCTTCTTGTGATCTTGGTTGCTGCAACATTTATGGTTATGGTTAAATGCTAAAATGGAATGAACTTCATGTTTAACTTTGACTATTGAAAATTCAACACAAGATACAATAGAAAGATGAAGATATAGGATTCCAAAAGCCTCCCTAAGCTGAATACCAAAGATCTAGAAGATCCAACTCATCCCTAGCTGAGATGTGATGTCCTCTCTGGCACAATGCGCCCCCCAATGGTTGTAGCAAGCCCAAAAATCGACCTCCAAGAATATGACCTCTGAATCACTAAAACCAACTACTAATAGGTACATTGGGGGATGTGAAACCCCTATGATGAATCTCCAAACTGTTGGGAGTGATCTCCCACTCCAACTCACTAGATTCAGTAAGATCAATGCGCCCTTCTGAAGAGAAAACTCACCCAACGCCACAGATAAATAAATGTAAGCTCCAAACTCCCAAGAGAAGCTACAAACCTCTAGATCTGAATATATATGATCAAGGGAAGTGATCCCTTGGAAGATCTATGCAGATATGAACCCTCCAGTTGTAGATCTCCAAATACAGATGTGCCCTTAAGAGAAATGTGCCCCACTGAAAGATAGAATGGATAGGTTGAAGTATCCACTCAAACACTGATGCAAAAAGACGCCCTAATGATAGTTAGCACCGCTTAAGTGAGATCTCTCTAGGATCCATTGTTTACAATCTTCCATGAATCTCTCTCAAGAATAATGTGCCCTAACTCTGTTGGAAACCCCAAAAGTGTGCCCTGCTTCCTCAACTGCTCCTATGACTAAATAGTAACTGATGTAGAATGGTGAGGGGGGATATTTCACCTCCTTGGCCAAGCTTGGATCAGGAAATGTGGGATCTTTTACCACCAAGCTGATCTCTAGGGTTTGTTCAGTCAAAACCCTCAAAACCCCCAAGTATCATGGGCTCTCTAGCAAGAAGTTAGACATCAAAATGATAATCAACATAATGAGAAAATAGAGGCCCCTATCTCTCTTTTATCCCCCATGTTCACCTTTTCTCTCCAAGTGACTTTTACTTCATTTTTATTATTCTTTAATTAAATCACTTTATTAATTAATTAACATTTTTTCCTCTAAAAAGTGATTTATTCGTCCCTATGGCTTCTCCGGCCACTGAAAGTCACTTCTCATCATCTAATCATGTAGTGCTCTTCCTCCCGATTTTGATGAGCTATTACGCTAATAGGTTTCTCCAAGTATTATGCCCAACATGACCTTAGTGAAATTAATTAAAATATGACCCATAATAACTCAAAATTACGGAAATCGTCAGAATGCAATGGAACCAAAGCCAAGTTGTGTGGAATGGATCCTGATGATGAAATATGATGAACGATGCAAATAGGGCCCAATAAAACCCCTCAGTAACTTTTGAACTCATTGTCACCCCCATCTCGCTACTCTGGTAGGCATAACACTTTGTAACATAATAATGTCCAAAAATGGGGAGATTACACTCCCTGGCTATAATCGAACGAGAATGTTTAGACTACTAAGCCCTCATCATTGGAGCTCCTACTCGGAAAGGGACATTACATTCAATGCCACATTCACCAACTCTATGTCATCAACTGCCTCACCAATGGCTACAAGTTGATCATGAATCTGAGTGATTCTCATGAGATAGCTAGCTATTGTTTTTGATTTGGACATCTCAACAGATTAGAGTTGGTGCCTCAAAATCAACGTCCAGTCCAAATTATCGCTTTGGTACAATCCCACCAAAGCCTCGTACATCTTGATTATCTTCTTCTCGGAAATGTGAGGAATCAAGTGATCCTTCATGGAATCCAACAACACCTGCTTAGCCTTCACTACCTTCTTCTTATGAATTGTCAATTCCTGCAGATCATTAGGACTTAAAACCACCCTTTCAACATACTCTTTGAGATCATTCTCCTCCAAGAGAAGAAGAATCCCGACCTTCCAAACTCAGAAATTTGTTGCTCCTTCCAACCTGTCCTCAAATTTAAGAATGCTCACCATTGTAACATGTCAAGAAAAAAAAAAGATCTACAACAACAAATCTGCAGCAACCTATATCTCAAGAGATGATCCTTCTCTCTCTTCAAAGTCTCAACTATGATACCATGTCAATTTTTAAGCATCTAATTTCAGATCTGAAAATTACTTCCAAGTGACTTCAAATAGTAAACCATATGGTTGTTATCGCTAAATATTTTACATAGAAATTATGATAGAAAATTACAGGGGAAACATAAAGATCGGAGAGAAACCATCCATGCACAAGAAAAACAAATTTATGTTTTGTTAACTTTTCAGATTTAGAATTTCTGAGGGAAAAACCAACCCTCCCAACAAATCACCAAACCAGTAAATTTGAGGACAAAAAACCAATCCTCTCAAAAATTACAAATTCAACAAAGTTTCGAAAAAAAACCCAACTTACAAATATGTTGTAGCCTACTGACGTCAGTCGTATGGACCTGCAACCTTCCCTAAAAAACTCACACATGCAACTTGCATGTACGACCCACACGTGTGACATGTTTTCTCCTTATTCCGATTGTATGAACCTGTTTTCTCCCACATGTGTGGTTGTACAACCTGATTCTTCCTCACACGTGTGGCTTTCCTTTGACACATGTCACCTCTCTCTTGGCTAAAAAGAACAGAAAATCCAAAAACCCTAGGCTAAATTTGTCAAACTGCAGAATTTCCTTGTTGAAATTTCTGCCCAATCTCCTTAGCACAAGTGCTCACTCATTTATGTCAACTCCATAATGTCACAATCAGACATCCTAGAATCTCCTCACAATGCCTCTCCTTTTATAGGAGTCTAATGAAGGAGTTTAGGAACCGCTTCTAAACTCAACATTAAATTGGACTTGTTTATTGCTTTGTGTGGGTGTGAAGCCCCAACAGGTGGGTGTGAAACCCCAACTCAGTATACAAGGGGTTTTCACCAAAAAAAAACATGGGGTTTTCACAAAAACAAAAAAAGGCCAATGTGGGAATACCTCCTGATACTACAAAAACATCAACACGATAGTTGTCTAGGGTTAAGGTTTTGACTTCCTCAACCCTCAATTAGTGATCAGGTTTGGACCTTCTAGGATATTCTTGAAAGTCCACAATGTTGGTGTTTTATATGATTCTCAACTCTTGATAGTTATTGCCTTATGATTAATAACAAGATTCACTTTCAAACAACATTGATCATAGAATAAATATACACTAAAAATATCAACTATAACACTACAACGAAATAACAAGATCTAGAAATATTAACCATGCACAGTAGACACAAGAACACAAGAGTTTATCCCAGGAAACCCAAACTTGAGAGAAAACCCAACAACCTTTCTCTAGAAAATTCAGTCCAAGATATTACTAGTACATCACCATCAATAGCCAAAATACCATACAGAGAAGATCCTCCCCAAGACTAGCATCACCAAGACCTAGCACCTCAATAAGATGACCAAGAATAACCAAGCAAGTGCTTCTCCAAGTGTGATGCACCCTCCAAGATACCATGATGCAGGCACCACCTGCCCATACTAAGCAGATCCTCGATTCCACAATTTACTGTACTGGAATCTTCCTTGGTCTTTCACCATTCTTTGACAGAACTAAACTTAGTTATCTGTCACTATGCTTGGCATTTTAGTTTTATTTGGCAGATCTCCTCTTTCTTTGGCGGATTAAACACTTTTCTTTTTTTAATCAGCTCCCAACGAAAATGACTTTCTATTTACTATTTAGCACCATATGACCTTTTAATGTGACCAAAAGGTCCCAACGGAAAATCACATACCGTACAGATTGTACCTTCTATGCATTTTCCGCTCCCATACATTATTCGACACGTATCCTCCAACGGAAATCACCAAGGTGCCTCGAACTCCGCATTCTCCCTTCTCTGCTGAGATCTGGACCGTTAATCTCTCGCTTGCCAACCTCCGCTTTGATCTTAGTCGTCTGTCTCTCATATGGTCTGAACCATCAATCCTTTGACTCTTTGAACTCCGCTCTAATCTCAAACTTCCAATCCTCGACGAGATCTCAACTGTCTTGCCCAAACTCCGCTCTAATCACGATTGTTGATTCCCAAATATTGTACATATTAGAAATGCATACAGACTGTACATTTCCATTTGTTCTTAATCTCATCCATCGATTCAAACACATGCTCCATGGAATTCGATGTTCCCTTGATGAGTCAGATGTATCCCATCCTTTCCGATCGATAACA
>ML834029.1:40635-54860 GCA_009831015.1 Picea engelmannii | reverse complement strand
TATTTTTGTTCCAGCACACAATTTTGTAAATGTTATTTTCACACCCCTGCGTAGGTTAATAATGTAATAGGTCTGCATAGATCACAATTAGGTCAGTTACCTTAGAATTTCTTCATTAAGAGAGTTCCTTTCACTGATTTTTTTTTATCCTCAGGATATTAATCTGGCCTAACCAACCTTATTAATTTCCCTTGAGTTTTTCACTCCCACTCGCAATAAATCCTCCAAAGTGGTGAAAGACATTATAATGAAGTCATCCTCTAGTAGCTAGTGTTTAGGAGTGATGTAAATGACCATGTAAGACAACACAAGAAGTTTCGTGATTTTTAGTCGAATCTAAATAGTTTTTTTTTTATTAATTATAATGCTGAAAATTTAATGAATTAATTAATTAATTCTGATGAAAAATTGTAAAAGCTAGGTCCTTGGGCTTTTGATAGGGGTATTTGTACTCAAAAGAAATGGAATAAGACCCCCTACACCCTTGGACCAAGTTTCAACTCAGTCAGACAAGTTTGTTACGGTTTTGTCCACATAGGAGTCTTGGTTAGATAAAAGCAATTTTAATTACTAAACCCAAGACATGGGAAAATGTCAATTTTGTAATAAATGATCGAATAAGGTAAAGTAAAGTTGACAAATGGTTGAGAGAGACTCCCTAACCTACCCAAACCCCTTTTCCTAACCTTTACCCACTTCCTAACTCACTTATTAATTAAAACCCCTTGGGGTTTGCGCCCCCTCTTGGGGAATGCGTCCCCCTCCCACGTGTAACTCACTAAATCATTTCTAAAATGGTTATGGGCCCCTCTTCATGAGGTGTGCCCCTCCTCCCCCTTCCATGTCCCACCTTGTCTTGCGGCTAACACATGCCAACACACTCCCTCACTTAGCTCATGCCTTTCCCTTGGAAGTGCGCCATCACTCTCCATGAAAGTGGAAACATCAATGAAAGCAAGGAAACTCGCTTTCAAAGCAAGGCAAGGGCTTTTCATTCAACCAATGTGTCCCTCTTGCCTTGACATCTCACACTCCAACGCATCCCACTTGCCATTTCCCTCATACCCTAAAAGCTCATACGCCTTCTTTCCTTGAGCTCATCTTCCCTTGGATTTTTGACAAGTGTTGAAGATCCGAAAGGGGTCTCTTTGGCCTCTCAAACTACAAAAGAGACCTCTCACTCCCTCATTCCTTGTCATTCTTTAGAGTATTGTTATGCTACTATTTTCTTACCATCACCCTCTCTCTCTCTCTCTCTCATTATTGTTCATCTTTCTTCATTACATTTGTTCTTGAAGAGCTTGGAGCAACTTTGTTGTTACAACCTCTTCCCTTTGAAAATAAAAAGATCTTTGGAGGAATCATGGAGTACGGGACTTGGTCTTGGTGTTCTTATCTATTGTGAGGTGAAATCATTCTTTGAATATTATTGTGAATTGTTCAATAGTTTCTCTAGTAAATTAGTTTGCAAGGCTAGGTGAAACAATAGTATAGTTGCTTATCTATATGTTTTGTATATGCTAATAATATAACCCGTGTTGTATTATTTGTGCATGCAAGATATTATCTATTGTTTTATCTCACATTTGGCTCAAGGTTTGCAGGTTGCCTCAAGAGCATCTTTGGGATAGATTCAAGCAGGAATCTACCTTCACAACTCATAAAAACTTCAGAAGCTTTCTCTATTCCCTTTTCATTTTTTGTCATTCATTCATTTCAGATTTTGGTGGCTAACTCTTTATATAGGTCAATATAATCAATTTAATTTTCTGGTTTTTACTTGTGGGGAATTTTTGTTGAAAGACAAGAATTTTCTTAACTTAGTTTGAGTGTGTTGGAACACAAATCAGCAAGCAATAGCTTGCTAATTTTTGCAGGTTCTCGTCAGGTTAAGGGTGCATGTTGCCCGATTTCATCCACAACACACCACCAAATACCTCCTTTCAAAAGTGGTAACTCTACCCTCTTCTTCTCCTCTATCTAAATCATTGTAAGCAAGCCCAAAGGAGTGTACCCAAGTGGCTTGCATTCTTTGCATTTCAATTCTCGCTTTCCAAGTATTAGTTAGTTTTCTTTTCTGTTTTTCTTTCATAGATTAGCTAGTTTAGTTATGGTATTCTACATGCATGCTTAAAGTTAAAAGTATCTAGAGTAGATCTCACATAACTTATGCTAGCTTAGAGCCCGTGGAGGCTTAGATTAAATCATTATTTTGTATTGCATGCAAGTCATTCATTTCTCAAGTATTTATTTTTCACACATGCATGCAAACATGGGCAACTCAATGGTTTAAATAATTGTCATTTTCATTTCCGCAAAGTTATTTTAAGTTCTTTACATTTCACTAGCAATATCTTCACATTTAAGAACTTCAATCTTAATAATTTTCATTTCGGTTTTGGGTCCCCTAGGCCATTTTCAGAGAAATAAAATTTATAGTAATACACTTTGGCACTTTATGAGCAAGCTTTAAGCACTCAAACACATTTCAATACTTAGTCCTTAAGCTTAACAATTTATTAGACTTAATAGGACATCTTTACCAACCATCTTCGCCATTTAAAACGGGGTCAGAGGAAGACAACGGAAGGTGCTAGGCCGAGGACAGTCTTGTGGTGCGCAACGTCCTTTCTAGGAGTACTCTGATCTTAGGATTGACCTGTGGAGCTAGGGTGGGCCTTGTTGCCTTACTTCTTGAGCACCCAACAGTTACTTGGTAATTGGGGGAGGAAAGTATTGGGTTGACAACTAGATAGGATTAAAACAAATCTCACTTAACCACTTAATTCAATCCTTGGTCTACAACTTGTTGGCAATTTTTATTTACACTTGCAAGCACATTGATCTCATATCTATATTTACATGCAAGTCATTTTATGCATTGTGGATTAATCTTCTAAGTGGTTAGATCTTAATTTCAGAACTTTTACTTTTCACGCACTTTTTATTTATTGTTGTTCATGTAATTCATGGTGTGATCCTTCAAGAAGTTGCGCATCCACCTGGAGGCACTCTCTTGACTGAGTCTTGAGTGATTTGTGTCTTGTATGCCATTGATAAGCAGTCCAATAGAGTAAGAGATAGTGTGAGCATGCTTGGCTTGATGTGTTGATGGTCATCTTGTCTTGAATATCTTTATTTCTTACACATGTAAGTTATTTGTTAGTATATTGTATATATTGTATCTATTGTATCTAGTTTAGTCTTACTTCATATATCTTAGATATTCTTTCTTGTATCTATTGTATCTAGTTTAGTCTATCTTGTTGTATCTTAGATATTCTTTATGTATTTTTGTAATCTTGTAACTATCTTGTAACGAATCTCCCTTTAACTTAGTTGACCCCTTGCCCAATCCTAGGCACTAGTCTTAGTTGTCCTAGGAAAAGGTTTGATTGTCCACACTTAATTGTTGCATCTTGCATTGTTGCTTAACATCATAGGCTAGATTCCCCCTGACCATTTAACCAATTAAAACCAACTCCTAGAACTTAAACGTTAATCTCATCTAGTAACTAGGGCCTACCCCCCTTGGCTTTCCTAAGAGTTAACCTAGACGGAAGAGGTTCAAGTCAAAGTGACAGCGTGGACTTTGAACCTAGGCATTGTGCCTCCGATGACACACTAAGTGAGCAAGACTTAGCTCATGTTTGCAAGTGTGTATAAGGACGACAACAGGGCCAACTTCTTATTTCTGGGTCTTCAATTTCTTTATTAATTTTCGGTGGGATCGGCTTCTCTTCTTGGGTCTTCAACTTCTTCCTAGGGCTTCTTGTAATGGTATAGATGGGTCTTCGTGTACTTTCTTGTGGAGAATGACTACCCAAAGTTGCAAATCTCCAACACTCTCTCTCAACGAGGGAGGCATTCCCCATACTTGGATTTCTTCTGTCATAGAAAGGTTGTCGTCATGAGTCATGTTGATGTGCCATCTCCGCACATGCATTCCATCTGGGAATATGCATGTGATAGCATCTCAAGTCCAGCCACTCCTTGTTAGGAGAAGGATTATACCTGGGTCATTCACCACTAACAAATCCCTATGAGTGAATGAATCATTACCCTTTGTCATATCAGCACTAGCATAGCCTCTTGCATGACCAATAATCTGGGATAATGTATGCCCGATGCTATTTCCTGGAGAACATCAACATACCTGGGCCATTCACCACTAGCATAGCCTCATGAGTAAATGAATCATTCTTCCTTAGTCATATTAGCACTAGCATAGCCTCGTGCATGACCAATCTGGGAGAATGTTTGTCTGATGCTATCAACATACATGGGTCATTCACCACTTGAAGAGCCTCGTGAGTGAATGAATCATTCTCCCTTGGTCATATCAACACTAGCATAGCCCCGTGCATGACCAATTTGGGAGAATGTCTTCCCAATGTTGAAACATCAACGCTCATCACTAGTCAAATGAACATGGTTAATCATGTGTATCATCCTCCTCAGCCAAATAAGCATGACCACTCTAGGAGGAAATCTGCAATCTGCTCATATGTGGACAAGTATTGGAGCTTCACTGCTCCCTTCTGTACCATGTCTAGGATGAAGTCCTGCAAGAAGCTTCTGAAGTTGCACCACTTCACGACTTACGACATTGGTTATGACATACTCTGTCTCTGTTGTATTGAGTGTTACAAAATCTTGCTCCCAACTTATCCAGAAAACGTAATTGATTCCAAGTTGAAGAAACACCCAGAGGTGTTCAATCTCTCTACTACACTCTCTGCTCTATCGAAATCTGTATATCTTTGTAGCCTCACTTCATCACCTGAGACAAACCATATCCAACTATACCATGCTTCACTGCCACCCACTAGAACTGCCTTGGCTTCAAACAAATACTGGCTCAGGGTGCTCACTGCAAAGAAAATATCTAGCCTGGCATTAACCAGGTACATCAAGATTCCACCAAATCTGAATCTGAAGCAGAATCACTCAACTTCTTCAGATTTGTCTTCATAGGTGTAGTCATGGACTTGTAGTTCATCATATCGAATCTCATCAGTATCCCTTGAATGAGGAAGATCTCATATGATCTCATCACACCTCTAATCCCAAGAGTACATCCAACCAAGATCCTCCATCTCGAACTCTGAGACCAACTCCCTCTGTCACTAGAGTAAGTCATGTTGTCCAGTCTACCTCACTGGTTGCTCCCTCTATCGCTGAGACAAAATCCATACCCAGTCCTCTTGATTGGTTGCCTTCTTTGTCATTGTAGCAAGATCACATCTCCTAGAAGCCTCTTGCCTTTGAAGCTTCTATTTAGCCTCCTCAACTCATGACACTTGTATGTCAGTCCTGGGAGATGTCTTTCGCCCACCTTGATCTGGGGGGCGACTTTCTCTGAATAATCGACTCTCTCTTGAGCCAACTGACTCTTTCTGAGATCAGGCTCATTCTGTACATTCTTGGTTAAAAGCAAGCTCATCAAGTATACATCGATCCTGGAGTACCATGCTCCCTCTGAAACATGACTCCCTCTGAGTCTGTACAATCTCTAGAGCCATTTGCTCCCTCTGCATCTTCTGAAGTCCGATCTCCAATGAACTGTCCTGGGAGGTTGCTCTTCCCTACTGGATCCTAAGGGCTAGCTCCCTTTGAACTCTAGCTTCCTCTAAACTGGTACTAGGTGGGGCCATCTACCTCACCATTGGTGGAGCCACCTGCTCACCCTCGTCAATCTCCATGTGGAACACTCTGTATCCCACAAAAGCATCCTTCTTTTCAGAAGGTTCTAACTTTGTCTTCTTCGCCTTCGGTATATGGATGTATACTGTCATGTATACAACTCCATGTTTGGATAGCCTGCTCTATGTCTCAAACTAGAGACCATTTGATACGTTGCCTCCTGCAACCGTCACTATAGCTCCCTCTCAGAGCTATCACCTGTGACCTGCCTAGAACAAGCGCAATAAAAAAAAATAGCAAACAAGAACAATATTCTTATGATAAGGAAATAGAAACAAGAATAAAAAATGGGAAACATGAACAACATTTTTCCAGTGTTGTTACCAATCATTCCTCCGTGGTAACCTGCCCAGAACAAAACAAGAACAAAAGACAAGAGAAACACTTTTCGAGTGTTGTGACCTCCATAGTAACATGCAGGGGACAAAGATAACAACCAAGAACATCTCATAGAAGAGATCAAT
Source organism: Picea engelmannii (assembly GCA_009831015.1). Taxonomy (NCBI): domain Eukaryota; kingdom Viridiplantae; phylum Streptophyta; class Pinopsida; order Pinales; family Pinaceae; genus Picea; species Picea engelmannii. The sequence continues at coordinate 48,690 of ML834029.1, read as the reverse complement.
TCTATCTTGCAAACAAGTGCATCATTAGTACTAAACAATGAGCATTGACATAATGATTATTGTACTAACGATATTCAAGTGTCACTAAACATTTGATAGCAAAAAGTACTCGACAGTAATAGAACTCTAAAGACTACTTTCCTGGTTACAATATTTATTTAAGATGCAACAATCTAAAAATATCAAACTTGATATGAAAACATGGAGTCTTAATTGCTAGGGAGGGTGCGTTATTCCTCTGAATGCACTAGATCCAATGACCCATTTGGGTCATTGCTTGGACAAGGTCCCTTGTACATCCCCTACAAACACCCTCATACTCTGCTAAATGATATAACTTGGAAACATATATAAGTGCATACCTCTGAAATTTGTAGCACCATCCAGCTTGTCTTCTAATCTCAAGGTTTGCACAACTAGCAACTGGCAATTGGCAACTGCAACTGTAACTGACAACTGCAGCTGCAAGTGGCAACTGCAACTGTGCAATGGCAATATCTCAACTAGCTTTGAAACCATGTTGGTGTTTTATATGATTCTCAACTCTTGATAGTTATTGTCTTATGATTAATAACAAGATACACTGAAAATCTCAACTATAAAAATGCAACAAAATAATAAGATCTAGAAATATTAACCATGCACAGTAGACACAAGAACACAACAAAAGAACACAAGACTTTATCCTGGGAAACCCAAACTTGGGAGAAAACCCAGCGACCTTTCTCTAGAAGAATCCAATCCAAGATATTACTAGTACATCATCATCAATAGCCAAAATACCATACAGAGAAGATCCTCACCAAGGCTAACATCACCAAGACCTAGCACCTCGATAAGATGATCAAGAATAACCAAGCAATAGCTTCTCCAAGTGTGGCACACCCTCCAAGATACCAAAAAACCAGAAATAGCAAAATTACCAAAAACTACAACTGCAACTTCCTTGTGCACACTGCAGGAGGAGTTATCTGACTGTTCAAATGAAATGAGTCAGTCATGTATTTATACTAATCTGGGTGCCAGTCTGGGGCCGACTTCTTATTTTTGCGTCTTCAATTTCTTTATTAATTTCATGTGGGGCCGACTTCTCTTCCTAGGTCTTCAACTTCTTCCTGGGGCTTCTTGTAATGGTATAGATGGGTCTTCTTGTACTTTCTTGTGGAGAATGACTACCTGAAGTTGCAAATCTCCAACACACACGTGGCTAGCCCCATATGTGTGAATAATGGGGGTTGAAGTGGCATCCACTCGTACCATGGTGTTCAACAAGGTAGGTCAACTTGTGGGAGACGTAACTTTTACATACAAGCTCTGGTTGAGGCAATTTTTGCATCGTTGGAAAGGTCTCGACGTGTAGATCAACGTCGAGGGTGTAGGTAGGTTTTGAGCATTATAACTCCAAAAATTCCATTTATTGCCTCAAAATGGCTTCAAAAGGTTCCAAACCCCAATTTTCCAAACTGGTACTTGCCACTAAAATGGCCCTACGAGCCGTTCATTCCAATTTTTTCCACCCAGAAAGTACCAAGATAGATGACAAATTATATGATGATCCAATCCAGATCAGGGTGGGACTTAGCTTGTTGACCAATTTGGAGTTGGAGAGCATAGGGGGTGCGCATTGCGCAAATGTCGTTCTTTTAAGTGCACACACTGAGTCGTAAGGGCATGTGTTTCTAGTGTGATATATGGGATCTTGGTAATCGCTCCTAGGAGTGGCAAACCTCTTGCTCAAGAGCATGCAATTATTTCTTCTAATCGTCTCTCAATTAGGGAGTTGTGTGTCCTCAATATGAAGTCCAAACTATATAAGATGAATATGGGTATGTTGGGGCCATTCTAGAGAGATTGGGAGTGGAGTTTTGGTTAGATGTTGCTAGAGTATGAATCCTACCATTTGTATTTAGTTCTTCACCCTAGACGTCCTCTTTCTCTGGTTCTTAACACTCGCTAGGTATCTAAGGATTTGGAGGAGCATTGGGTGAGGCACCTGCATAGTGTTTGGACTATTTAGTTGTCTTATAGATTGAAGGTATTTGCTTGGCTTGCCATTTATTAGGGGCTTGTTTTTAAGGCCAGGTTGGCTAAGACTGGTTTGTTAGATGGCTTTTGTCTTATTTGACAACACCTAGAGATAGTTAGGCATATTTTTTGGGACTGTCAGTTTTGCCAAGTGTTGTTGGGTGATGGTTCCGCTCTTGTTCGTGCTACTTTTTATGGGCTTTGGCATTATCTGAGAAAAGTGGTAACTTTTTATTTTATGGAAACTATGGTGTAAATTTGTTTTTGATCAGGAGTCTAGCTCTTTGTCTGCCTTCAGTTTGGTTCGGAAGGATGAAGTTCGTCATCAGTTATTGGCAAAAGGAGTGTTGTCAATCAAAGATGCCCAATCTTTGGATCACACTGAGTACTTTGCTTTTATTTCTGCATTAATAGCTCTTCAAAAGAGGTTATGATGATCATTGTATATACCCTTCCAAATTTTGGTTTTCTGCTGGTAAATATTTTTCTGTAAATATAAGACGCATTTACAAAAAATTCTGTATATACATTATATATGTATTTTAGTTTTTTACTTGGGACCAGCATATATATTTGTGTGTGTGTGTGTGTGTGTTACGTGCCAGCGCCATGCTGAGGATGGAATTACACATCTCATTCCACTAGACTGTAGAATTTGCCTCTTGGCACAATTAAGGACTCCTAAATATTATTATTGAGTATTACCACTCTAACACTCCCTTGCTAAGGCTCTAGAGCATCTTGCTTCTCTTAGTGCAATTTGAACTAGATGGTATGCTGTAGCTTGTTGAAAACCAGAAGTCTTGAGCTGATCCAAGAAATGTGATGTATGTGTCATCCCAGAATCCAAAGTGATCCATTAATATGCCAATAACCTCTATTTTACATTGCATTGGTCACAAACCACTAACACATCCTATGTGACATAAACATTATTGATTCCTAAAAAAAACGTTATTGAGTATTACCACTGCTCCCTTGCTAAGGCAGTAGATTAGAGGACATAAAATTAATGACTCCCAAACATAAAGTTATTGAGTATCACCACTCTAACTCCATTGCTAACTCCATAAAGCATTTTTCTGCTCTAGGTGCAATTAGAACTAGACAGAAAGTAGGTTTAAGTTTACCATGCAAAGTCCATAAAACCACCATGTGATTACTGGTGCAAAGAAACCTCTGAACTTACTATGTGTGAACAAGATGACTTATTGTATATCAATTATGTCCAAGCACAAAACTAAAAATTGACTAAATTTTCATCCATCAACAGAGATGAATTTAAAGTTTTATTTAGAAACTGTTACTTCCCGCATAGAATTGAATGCCTTCAAAAAAATAATAAGTGCCCCATGACATTGTTTTCCAAGGTACGGCTATCTTATGGGATAAAAAGCCAGCTTGTGCTAACTTTCAAAAATCTTCTTCAAATTAAAAATAGGGCCATTTGCACTTTTGTTTGTGCACTGTCAAGATTTCATCTGCCATGACTCTCCCAAGGTTTTGTGATCATTCTTCTATGATGTTAATCAACAAAGTTGACGAATGTTTCGAAGACTGTTTATTGCTTGCTGTCTGAGTGGATGCAATTTTATTTGGTATAGCTTTGGCCATAGTTTTCCTGTGACTGCATCCACAAGTGGCACAAACACTAACATCAAATTAGCCTAAATGGATGATTAGACTTAAATTTATATTCATATTCTGCTTTTCATAGTGCATTATAAGAAGAGTGGGGCTGCTAATGAAAAGAACTACCAATTTTTGAAAGGATGGAACCAAACTACTAGGAACAGCATTAATCAGAGTTTCACTGTACCCATTCAATATGTTATAGCTTGTAACTTTAAAATCTTATAAATTAAATACATGCGTCATATCACAATCTAAATAGATAATCTTGATTTCAACAAGCATGTAGTGTAGTTAAACAATGAAAGTTGTGGAAGAAAAATTCTTCAAATAAGCACATAATTCTATCTACTTGTAATGTATATCTAGCATTCGGTCCAATTGTCATAACATGCATACACTGATTGCTAGAAGATATTCAGTATTCTTTTTTATCCTTGCTAACTTTATGAAGTGGAGGGACTTCACATCTGCAGACACCTATGAATACCACTTGAACTAGATACACATCAGCTACATTGAAGATATACAGGAGAATTTGGACAGGTGAGCATACCAAAATGTGAGTTTTGGACAGTGCGTAAGGTTTCAATAACTACATATACCAAGGTTCATCCATGCACTTCACTGCACAGTCATTGCATTCAGCTTAATGGCATGTATTTTTGCTCAAATGAACTTGGAATGCATGACATCAGGTAAATTTACTCCAAGAAATAGTAGATCCTTGTAAGTTGTCCATGCATGTTAACCTGATTTGCATGATGATGCCTCAAAAGGTCCTCATCAACATCCTCATTAGTAGGCTTTGAAAACTTGCCAATCTTGTGCAAACTAAGCAGTGTTTAGTCTTAGGAAACTAACCCTATTTGGAAGGCACTGTTAAATTAATTAAAAAGTACCTAGGACAAGTGTTTGTCACTACTTAGGCACCTAGGGGTGAGAAAGTGTCCAATCTGATCCCTAGTGAATTAACTTTGTGTGATATGAAGTTAAAAGTGACTTTGGGGAAATTTCATGAAGTGGGTGACTAAAGAGACTTTTAATCACAACCATTGATCTAATCTCATCTCCACCGTTAGATCATGTGACTCTTCAACTTCTCCCATTGAGTTGAATTAGGGAAAGAAGGTGCCCCCCCTTTTGGCATTCTTCATGAGCATTTGTGAGTGCAAGAGAGAGAGAGCTGAGAAAGGAGGAAGAAGTGGACTTGCAGAGCTAGAGAGAGAGAGCTGAGAAAGGAGGAAGAAGTCGACTTGCAGAGCTAGAGGCACGATTTCCTAGACAAGGAACTAGCATGCATTTCAAGGAGGCAGCTACAGCATGAGAAGCTGACCGTACTGTACGGATTGAGACAGACCGTACACTGTTAGAGGGCACAAAAATCGAGGAAACTTGCTGCACGGTATCCAAGGCAAGTAATGGCACAGAAATCAAGGAATGTAGCAGGCAGAAATTTCTGAGCTGTTTATACAATCAACAGGCACAATTTTCAAGGTATTGTACATAATTTATTGCTGGTACAGCCATACTGTGTATGGATTTCTGGGCACAGAAATCGAGTTGTATTACATGTTTTTCTGGGCTGTGTGGAGTTGCACAGAAATCGAGATAAGTCTGATTTTATCGTTGTTGATATCTACTGTAAAGAAAAATTCTCAGAACACAAGAATAATAAAAAGCCTCCTCTCTCTCACTAGTTTTCCCCTTGTGGATTTTTCCAGGGTCTTGTTTTGGACCAAAAATATCTGTGTAAATTTTTCTGGTTGTGTTTTATTTCTGGTTATTGGCTGTGTTATCCACTCAGTTGCACTAGATGGATCTGCAGCTGAGCCACCAAAGACTGAGCAATCACTTGCTCATTTTTCAGAGTTCAGAAATCCAGCAGGTCATTTTGACCAACTTTTTTCGTATTTCCATCCCCTGTGGGGAATTGTAAAAAAGTGAGGTTAGCATGATGATGTTGTAAAAGGCTTGGCCACCTAAGACTTGATCACGAGTACTTACTTTAGAGTTTTTTTTTCACTTGTTAATTATTTCTTGCCTGAGAACTTATTCTTATGCGAGTTATAATTTCTAAGGTTTTTCACTCAAATAACCTCCAAAGCTGGAGTATGTGCTCGTGGTTGGGCCTTGGCATGAAAAATCTAAGCCTTAGTGTCTAAATGTTCCTATTACCATGCTAGGTCATTGTTATCCCCTAGCCTAGGGATAACTAAGGAGATTATGTCTCGAGGCCCACAGATCCCAAACATGGAATATCGATAGCCATATTGACTTCAGCCTGGCCCTGGAGGGCCCATCTTTCTTCTTCAGTGCCTCCATCCTGTTAGCAGCAGCAACATCCGTCCCATCGGCTTGGTCCTTCAGCAGCAATGGGTCTTGCTCCACGAGGTAATGAGTCTGGGTATCATGGTATGTGTCACTCTGATTCTCAAAACATTTGAATATGTGCATTTGATTCTTTTTGCTTCATGACGTGTGCTTGGCCTTTATGCCTTTCCACTTGTCCATACATGGGGCAGTGACAGAATGCCCTAGCAAGTTGGTTCCCTTAGGAATGATTTTCCACCGGGTGGATTCATGAAAGGCCATCGTCCATTCCCACCATACTTCTCACATTCCATCATCTTCCCTCTCATCCATCCCCTGCATTGGTTCGGGAATTGGGTTTGCCAAGCTAGCAAAGGGTTGTACCTTGCCTTGTGGGAAGAAGGGGCTAAAGGCCTAGAGGGTAAAAGTAGCTGCCAAAAGATAAAATCCAAAAGAACAAAACCTTCATATGCTTTGCCCAGGGATCCCCGAGAAAGCAGTAAAAAACTTCTCAGCAAGAAATGGAGGGACCCATAAAATAAATAAACTCAAGACCTAGTTGGAGGATAGGGGGTCTCATCACGAGCCAGCCTATTAGGTCCATGGGCATGTAGCGGTATGACACAACCATTCAGTTGGTCACCATGCCAGGGTAGTTTCTCTTGGTGGCATAGCCAAGAGAAAGGGGGTCTCCTCACGAGCCATCCCTCTCATCTTCGTGAAATGCTTGTGGGTAACACTGTCACCACTAATCCCCACACCAGGGCAGTGTTCCCCAGCTATTCTCTTGAAATAAAAAGCAATAAGATAAAAAGGTAAACGGCATTAAATGGGCTTGGAAACATTTGAATTCATGACAAGGTGCAACTCACACTCTTCAGAGACACCCACAGGTAAGCCATACATTTCCCTGTCGTCACTGCACCCATTGCCCAAACATACCCATAACACCTCATCCACTTACATGACCTAGATTGGTCTTCACCTGGAAACATCCCACATCTAATGAGAATTAGCCCAATAGGACCTCCTGAAACCCTCTCCAAACCTGGCTTGTAGAATAGCATAACGTCTTTGAGCACTTGTCTGGGAAAGGGGGTGTTGACCGCCTATTCAGCTAGGGGTCAACTCATGTGCCATGAAGATGCATCACCAGATGCAAATTTGATGAAAACAGTTTTGGTTCTACTTGGGTATCTGATGCCCCAGCACAAATTTTGTAAACGAAATTTCCGCACCCCTGCGTGGGTTGATAATGTAATAAGTCTGCATGGATCATAGTTAGGTCAGGTACTTTTGGATGTTTCCATTGGGGGAGTTCCTTTCACCGAGGGTTTTTTATCCTCAGGTTGTCCACCGGGCTCTCGGGCCTGGCTGACTTCCCTTGAGTTTTTCCCTCCACACATGCAATAATTTCCTCCAAAGTGGTGAACGGTGTCCTAATGGTCTCATCCTTTGGTAGCTATTGTTTAGGAATGTTGTAAATAACCATGTCAGACAGTGTAGAAAGTTTCGCAGAATTTCGTCGAGTCTAGATAGGTTTTTTTTAATTAATTAAATTTTTAATAATTTAATTAACTAATTAATTTTTTAGCTAATGTTGTAAAAACTAGATCTTTGGGTTTTTGATAGGGGTATTTGTGCTCAAAAGAAATGGAATAGCACCCCCTACACCCATAGACCAAGTTTCAACTCAGTCGGACTAATTTTACTATGTCTTAGTCCACTCAGAGTCAGTCTTAGTCAAAACAACAATTTTAATTGCTAAAATGACATTATCAAAATGTCAAAAACATTGTAATTTTGAGTTAGCAAGTGAGTGTGAAGATGGTAAAGAGCAAGTTAGACCATCCTAACCTATCCAAACCCATCCTAACCACTTTCCAACTTGTTTCAACCTATTAACTCACCCCCTCACCTCTTTAGCTCTTGCCCTAGGGGGAAAAACGTCCCCCTTCTAACCAATCCATTGATTCATGCCTTGAAACTTGGAGTGGGCCCCTCTCACATGAGGTGCGCCCCTCCTAAACCCTAACCATGCTAAAACCCTAACCCTAAACTCACTTAACCACTCCCTAAGCCCAC
>ML834029.1:7350-18058 GCA_009831015.1 Picea engelmannii | reverse complement strand
TGATAGCATAACATCATACTTTGTGAGGATCTCCCAGTTAAGAGATCAACTACAAGCTATTGAAAAGATCATTTCAAAGAAGGAATTGGTAAACATAGTACTCAATGGTCTTCCCAAGACATGGGATGCATTTTCCGCAAGCATGAACACAAGGAAGGAGTATCCTACATTTGAAGAACTTTGGACTTGTTGTGCTCAAGAAGAATCCAGGATCAATGCAAAAGAGAAACCCCAAAAGAAGTACGATGATCAAGCCTTCATAGCAAGATTCAATAATTTTAGGAACAAAAGGAAGTTTGGTTCAAGGAGGAAGCCAAATCAAGAGAAAGATATTTCAGAAATACAATGCTTCAACTGTCGAAAGTATGGTCACTACAAGAATCATTGTCCCAAGCTAAAGAAAAGGAAGGAGAAACACGAAGCACCAGTTGTCGAAGAAAAGGAACCTACAAAGAAGACTAAGCAGGATGAAAGAGACTTCAACTTCTGAAGGTAACAATACTCTTCTTAGTTCTTGTACATATCTTGTTTGCATCGTCTCTGTACATATCTTGTATATCTATCTCTTGGAAGATAATGTGTTCCAAGAACTATACCTATGGAAGAATAACAAGATAAGGATTGCTATCATTATACAAGTCAGATAATACAAGGATGAAATACATCAAGATAAGCCGAAATCAGAATCAATCATGAAGAAACTTAGAAGAAGCAAAGACAGAAAGAAGTCAGCAATCAAGAGGAAATTGGAGAAAGACTTAGGACGTTTTGCAGAAGACAATAAGACGGAAGCATGGACTCTGTTAGATGGAGGGAGTCGATTATATATTGCAAAAGACAATAAGGATGCAGACGGAAGCGTGGACTCTGTTAGACGGAGGGAGTCGATTATATGCACTCATACATGAAGCAAGGATTAGGAGGGAGCTAATCCTATGATCCATTGAAGATGATGAAGTATATATTCATGGTAGCAACCATGAAAGGCAGTACGTGTTCAGTTCAACCTCAGAAGAAGTCTTCTTCGAAGAGAAGCCTTAAAGTATCCTTGGTTGTCCATCCACATCCGTGATCCTATGATGAAAGAAAGAAATAGAATCTTTAGGGCATGGAATCTATAAGAAACTCCATGGATCCAAGAGATAAAAACATGAGGAAGAACATCAAAGAATCCAAGAAAGAAAGAAAAGCCAGAACAATCAACCATTGTATGAACTCACTAAAAGCAATTAAGCAGAGGAACTGAAAGTTGTGATATATGCAAGCATTGCAAGATCCAGAACTAGAGGTTCTCCCAGATGGAGGGAGAAGACTATGATGATTACTTGTTCCAGTAAACCAAACATACCTCTACATGAGTCATTATATCATCCGCAACATCCATGGGTTGGAGTTCTACATCAGATGAATGCAAAGACTGTTCTCCAGAGCAATTGAACAAAGAGCGTATGAAGAGGAACCTCAAGACTTTGACGCATACCAAAAAGAGAGCCTTGTATGCAAATGGAAGAAGACAACTTGGTGAAGAACCTCCAATGCATAGCAGAAGCGTGGTGAAGATTTTCTATAACAGAGATATTGTATCAGAATGATTACTCGGAAGATCAGGATGATGGATTGCCAATCCATGACAAAGATCTCATGATAAACAGAAGAAGTGCCACATGGATATGTTCCAGTTTGACCCTTGCCACAATGTTGTGAGCTAGCAGAAACCAAGAGGAAACCAACAATGTCATACTTTATTGATCAGAGCTACATGAAGTCTTCAAGGAAAACCAATGTTCCAGATCTAAGTACATTTGAAATCAAGCATTACATTATCTGTGATGAAGCCCAGAAAGAAGAAAGTCGTTCTCCAATACATATATCCACAGATGAGCAGATAAACAGACATCTTGGTAAAGCTTCTGTCCAAGATGAAAGAGTTTGCGTAGTCAAGCTGGAGCTCGTGGAGACGACTTCCTTATTGAAAAAGGAAGAAATGACTCCCAGGTTAGGAGGGAGCAATGATATATTATTGATTGATGGACAGTCATTTTTCAGTTCGAAAAATGGTCCAGTATGAGTAGTTGCTTTCTAGTTCGGAAAGAGGATTGAGATTTCTGACAGACAGACATTTTCCAGTTCAGAAAATGGTCCAGATTGTTGATGTACCATAGACAGCGACTTCCCATTGTGGTTAACATGGGAAGTGGTCTACGGCAGTCTCTCTTCTTGAGGGTTACTCAAGAAGACTAGCCAGCCTCGCCGGACAGCGACTTCCCATTGTGGTTAACATGGGGAGTGGTCCGTTTTGGAGGTTGGTGCAAGATAGTCATTTCCTCTTGTGGTTAACATGGGAAATGGTCCGGACAGTCATTCCTTAGGGCGAATTCATTCTCTCCAGGTTGCACTTTGTTTAGTGTCAGAGGAATGGCCCGGGGTGGGGAATGGTCCAGGCTGAGCAATCAGGGACAATCATTCCTTAGGGCAGATTCATTCTCTCCAGGTTACACTTTATTTAGTGTCAGAGGAATGGCCCAGGGTGAGGAATGGTCCAGGCTCAGAAATTAGGACAGTCATTCTTCCTTGCTTGAGAAGAATGGTCCAAATAGCTCATCATTGATGTTCTACTCTAAAGGCAGATACTCTTTCAGATCTCAAAGATGTGAGTGAAAGAATGGCCCAGATGATTTAGTTTATATCATAACATTGTTTCTGTGCAGGTTGATATCAGATGATTGTTATGAAGACCGTATATCTCCAGACAGTAGATGTATACTACTATGGTGGATGTGTTTCACTATTTGATCAAGTATCTGTGTGCTACTTGGTGTGGTAGTGTACCACTGGATTGTAGTTGTGTACTACTCTGGATAGACACAGTTGTGTTCTATTGAATGATATTGTTCCGATTGACTTGAAGACTATCAACAGTGTTGAAAATGATTATCGGCTAGATGGATGATCAATGAACAGAGATTTCCCGGACAGAAAATGGTTCAGAACATTTACTCTTCCAGATTAGAGGAATGGCTCTTGTGTCACTCTATGGAGTGAATGACTTATTCAGCATCATGTTTGATTACTCAGATGGAGTATGGTTTCGAAAGAAGATGCAGTTGATGACATTGATAGTGATGATGGTGCTCATGATCTAGTCTATACAACTACGTTGATGCTACCGAGTGAATGGTATGATTGTGCTCAAGACCATTACCTGTAATACCTCCCTAGCTAGGAGGGAGTGTTGATATTATGGTAGCTGCGGGAGGTATTTACCTCCACGTGTAAACCTGACGAGAATAGAATATTCCAGGAAGCAAGAAGAAACCCTAATGAGTTGGCTAATAACCCTAGAAGACATGTCAGCCTCCAAGAGAAGAAGTCGGCCAGAAGAAATAATATATATTGAACAAACAGATACCCAGAATGAAAAGTCGGCCTAGGCAGTTAGCCACATTTACTATAAATAAAGGAGGCCAGTCTTCATTCTAGCAGGCAATCTCAAAATTGCAAAGCAACACCTGTGCGCACTGCAGTGCCCAGTTTTGTGCGCAGGTTTGGAGGAGAGCTTCCATTGCAACTGCCGCAGCTAGCAGATCATGTTTGGCTTGGACTATCTCTTAGTTAGGGTTTGGACTATCTGATCAGCTCTTGTTGGTGCGCTATCCTTGGGGAAAGGTGTGCTACTCTTTGTTTGGCTATCTAGCCAAGGGTTTGCTTCAGGAATGATTCTCTGTCAAGGTTAAGGTGCTCGGAGGGTGGCTTCAGCCTATGGTTGGGTGACAATAGTAATATTGTCAATGGTAAAATGAGCACATCCATTATTTTCTAACAATGATATTGGCCCTTGACATCACCTAGTTCAGGTGTCCATCTTGACGACGGTTTGGGTTGGCACGTGTGGCATCTCCTGAGGGGTTTTGAGCCCCAATGTTTCAATTGGAGGGCTAGCGTTCTAACAAAGAGGCTAACGTCACCCTAGGAGGGGCATGACATCACCCTAAAAAGATAAAATTAGTGTTTTATTTGTCAAATTTATGTAAAAATGAATTTTCTCATGTAAACTGGCCATGTTGGACTTTTTGACCTAATTTTGTAATTAAAGATCATTTTCACTGTATAAATAGGGGATTTTCCCCTTATATTTTTCATGATTCATTCACTCACAAGTGAGGTCTGAAATTTGCACCCTACTTAAGGGTTATTGGCTGAAATTTTAGGCACACTTCTTGGAGGAGGCTAAATTTGGTGTTTTTTGGCATTTTTTTGGTGGAAGGTCTTCAACTAGGCTTATTGCTAGATTATTCTTGGTGGATGTAAGTGAACTTCTGTAATCCTTCTTTGCTTTGAATGGTTATGGTACATTTACTTTGCATTTCTTCCAAAGATTATGAAATTGCTAGTTTAAAACCCTAGGAGAACAAGCACGTGTTATTGTCCTTGTCTTAACAACTTCTCACCTACTAGATTGTGCTAGAAACCCTACCTTTGAAGCATTGTACTAGAGCCCTGCCATTGCAACACTCTAGTATCATTTGCTTCATCAAGCCATTATTTGCTTCAATCTTGAACTAAAGAAGAAGGAAAACCGCTTGGGCCTAGGGTTACCTACTTCCTAGTAGTCGTTTTCCTTCTAAGGTGTTGTTCCAGAGTCTGTACTTAAGGCTAAAAAGTACAAGGTCTAGGCATCCGAAAGTGAGTAAAAGATAAAAAGGGAAAAGATCAACCTTCGGGAAAGGAAGCTAAGGCTGATTTCTAAGTTGTCTCTGTCTCGCTTCCAAACGTTCCTGGATGCTTATATCCCGTTCAATTGCGGCCCATGAACGTTCGTGTTCGACCCGGGTGATGGCAGTTTTAAGTATGGTGTCCAAAAGGTTTAAAGCGATGTTGTTTTGATCCAATAGGTCGGGTTCAATGTTGGGTTGTCTTGCAACGGGCACAGTCATGGAGGAACAGAAATTGAAAAGAAAGTTCAAGGTTTAAAATGCTACTTCAAATCTTTTGACCGTATGAAAGAGAATTTCCGAATCCGATGTTAAAGGTAGAACACAAACCAAAGCCCTTCTCCCATAACTGAGTTAACTTTTTAAAGAATCATGTGTGAAATGTGAGAAAACATTAAGCAGTCGACAATGCAAGGCTCCTATCAAGGGAGAATCTTGCCCTGTAAACAGAAGAAGAAAAAGGCTAAAAGAAATCTGACAAAGCATAAAATATAGAGATCTAAAATGTTCACAGGTCTTGTACCTGTTGATAGCCGATACAGAGAAAAAACTGCAAACGATTAGACGACTAAACAGTTGGTCACCACAGTAGAAGTTGTACTAAATTGCAGCTAAGCATTCATCAGAGATATATATGCGAAATGAAATTTAATATAAGATAACAGAGAAAACAAAACTCATAACTCAATCTTCACGAAATCAGGAATCTTTGGATTGCTTTGTATTAATTCAAAAGGAAAAAGTCTCTCCTACATTCGGCCCAGAAAGATCCTCCAGTGTTCGCTTCAAAATGCATATTTATACAAACTTCTAAACATTCGAATTTCAATCGTTCCACAAGTTTTTCGGTTACAAAATGGGAAATTTAAGCGTTTCATTTCTTTGTCTTTGTCCTCCTTCATACGGGCAGAGCACCTTCCTTTCTTTACTCTTCCTTCTCCAGAAATAGAAGAGAATGACACTTGTCATCATTTGACGCCAGCCACCTGCCCTTTCGCCTGCCCAATACAATTGACACATTTTTCGATCAATTGGGCTATCGACCTTGAAGGCTCTGTTTGGTTGTTTGCCTCAAAAGTGTAACAATCCTTCGCTCACTGTGGCAACCTTTCTCCTACTTGTCGGCCTTCAGTGATGATAGAACATAACTGTACACTTGGTTTTATTAACCATTTATCCACTTGGACAATATCAATCTGGCTTATCTATGATATTTCAGCCTACTCTTTTTCCTCATTCTCCTTGATATCGAGCAGGTGCTTGGCTATATCGATCTGGCCCAGTGTCCCAACGCTGCTTTCCCTATCGAGATCCAACAAACTTTCATTTATCAAGCCGAAAGTTTCTTCACAAGAGTTTCTCATTTCTTTAGCTCGTTCTCTGTTTTCTTATATGTTACGCTCCCACGCCTTCAACAAGATGTTTCCTCTGGTTTGCTCTGGGATGGAAAGTTTGGAACTACTGACCATTTCTTTTTTCGTCGTGGCTATAACAGCCTCTTGGAAAGCAACCCAAGCTGCCCCAACTTCTCTTTCTCTCAAAGAAATGTCTTCCAATGCATGGTCAATGGTCTGGCAATGGTTTTGGATGGCTTCCACTTTAGCAAGTAAATCTTACTGAGCTACTGACACTCTCTTTTGGATCTCAATGGCTTGGGATTGGAATATCCCGATATCTATAACCTAGCTCTCAGCAGAATTCAACTTTACCTGTAACTGCCTTATCAGTTCTTCTTGATGGCTTACTTGTGCTTGGTTGGTCTGGGCCGACTGATGTATTTGCTCGAGATCGGATCTGAGCTGCTTGATTTCCTTTTGATCGGTTGCTCTGGCTTGCTCTAAACCTGCGTTCACCTGATCTCTGGCACTTGCCTCTATTGTAGCTAGCTTAGCCTTCAATTTACTGATCAAGCGGTTCTTCCGCTTTAACTGCTCCTTTAGAGATCCGATGGAATATTGGTTGGCTGTAGCAAAAGCCCCCAATGTCCCTGCTATCTGAGTGGTGAATTCCTCCTTTTTCATGGCCTTCCCATCGGCTAGGATTTTGAATTTTTTGGCTACTATGCTTGCTTCTCGGTAAAGCTCTTGCTTCACAACGCCCTTTCTCTTCTTATCGAAGAAAAATTCGTTCGGAGGCAACTCTTCTACAGTAATGGGCGTTAGTTCTTCGTCGAAAATCCATCCCGCGTCAAGGGTCCCCTTTGTGAACTGTAGGGGAGTGATAGAAGCGATGGGACTGCCGATTTCCTTGGATGGTTTCTCTGGGATAACAACTGCTTCTGGGCTTTCTTTCCCTGGGTTGGGGCTCTCGGCTTCTTGTTCCAGGTTCCTAGTTTCCTCTGTCTTTTCCTGATTTTCCTCTTGGTTAGGACCTGAATCTTTTGAGCCCTTGGCTTCCGTTTGTTGTATATTTGTAGTCTGTGGGTTTTTACCCTATAAAACTGGGGGAAGGCAGCTCCGTCGGTGTTCCTAAAATTTGAAGAAATCGGCCATATCCCCGAGTGACAGGGCTTGAATCTGACTTAGGACCTCAGCATAGGATCTTGCACCTCGGAAGACGTCGTCATGAGGCGAATGCTCATGTTCGTATCTTTTCAGGCCACAATTCGCCAAGTGATTACTCACGACCTTACGTGGGTCATGTTTCTTAAACTCGATGTTGACCAATTTAAATTCCTCAAAGGTCGTAGCCTCGGCTTTGGCGTGTTCGAAATCCAATAAAGAATATGTATTAAAATGAATGGGGAAGGGCGGCCATACTTTCTTCAAAAAACCCTTGAGCTCTTTGCTTATACCACCGAGCACGGTTTGCCTGGCGATTTCGCGACATACCAGCTTATCCGGCACGAATAGTGGTAGAGCATATGGGGGAACAGAGGCGCCGAAAACCCTGATGTATGAAAACTCGGCTTCTACATACCAGTCAGCCACACTACTCAAGTTGGCTGCGATGCTATCTGAAATCCTAGGAGGTGGGTTACCGAAGATGGAGACATGCATCGGTACCATTACCCAGTTGAAAATCTCGTATATGAATTCTCTGGCCTTATCCTCCCAAAGTTTTGAGTGATAGACATGAATAGGCTCAGCATTAGATGGAGTCCAGCTCCATCTCATTAGAGGGAAAGGCGTCATGAAACAAAT
This sequence comes from Picea engelmannii, assembly GCA_009831015.1. Lineage (NCBI taxonomy): Eukaryota > Viridiplantae > Streptophyta > Pinopsida > Pinales > Pinaceae > Picea > Picea engelmannii. The sequence goes on along the minus strand of ML834029.1, from coordinate 10,203 downwards.
GGCGTCCATGATGTAGGCAGACATGAAAAACGAAGTTGCTTTCCCACTCGTCTTCTGCGCTCGATATTCGGTAATTCGACTGGTTAGATTGTCCGACAACAGTTTGGCCCAGTCGAAAGAAAAACCTTCAGCGACTGTATGAATCAGAGGCACCCACAGGAGGAAAAAGTGTGTGGTGTCCTCCCTCCCATACAACCTACAGGTCATCATTGCTATATACCTGAATTGCGGTTCTAAGGAGGAGATTGAATAAATTCCATTAGAATCCGCCTTGAATTTTGCGGGGTGCGAAACCTAATCCTTGATCAGATCGGACAAATTTCTGCCATATTGCTCGCATTCCTTCCCCTTGAAACCTTCCAGAAACTCGGCATTGTACGCGAAGTTTGGTGTGGGTGACAGCTGATACATTGCCTGCAAATGTTCTAGTCTAAAAGTCTCAATCGTCACCTTCTGCTCGTTGATAATAATCCTGGTCGGGATATCCACATGATCTAGCGCCCATCTGATCATATCATAATAGGGAAGGAGTCGTGGCCTTGCCGCTATTTTGTGCATCTTTGTTTGAATGACGATTTTGTATTTGGTGGCCAAATCATCCCTCTCGTTATCGCTGGAATCATCTGAACAATTCACTGATTCGAACTGAAGAATGTCGGAGATGTATGTCCAGGTTTTGATAGTATCAATACTTCAGGGTGAAGTATCGGAAACAGCATCTGAGCCCTGACCTGAACTCTTGGCGCCTTGGACACTTTTCGTGGAGCCATGATAGAGAATTCTGTACTCAGATCTCCTGTAGTAAGAATTGTAAATACAGACAGAAGTTATCCTGATGAAAAAAGTTCTACGCGCAAAATAGAAATAAAATTGAAATAATGAAAGAAACTCCTTGCTTTGATCTTTCAACTTTGCGTGAGTCCTTGCTGACAGAATGGTCAAGTCGTTTAATGGAAAGATTTAGGCGTGAAACGAGATCTTATTTTCCATTAACTCATCAAGATTCAAATCAATGCCATAAATGTTTAAAAGATTTGTGATAATAAAGAAATGCGGAGACATTCAAAAATCTCATTTGTAGACTGTGTATGTTAAAGGTCCTTTAAGGCATTAATTAATTCAGTTAAGTCCCTTCAATTTTGTACTTTTAGCCCTTGAAACCTCTTTTCGGCGGTCGTCGTCTCGGATGATTTCGTTCCTAGTCTTGGAGTCCAAAATACCCGAAATCGCGATGGCGTGATTTAGCCTTTTACCCGTGACGTTGCCCAAGCTTTTAGTTAATCCATGTCTAAAGAAGGAAATCGCGACTTCGTGGATCAGAGTCGCGAAGATGCGGATTTTGGAGGGAGCGATCGCCAAGTCGCGAAAGCACGATAATGTTTAAGCGAGGTTTAAAGGATTTACTCTTGACACTAACCGAGGTAACATTTGGAACCATTTCGCGACTTCGCACATCGGAGTTTGAAAACCATGCGACTTGTAACTCCCGAAGCGCGATAGCACGAGGTAATAAAAGTGATAAACTTGCTTAACAGTTAAGTGACGGTGATTTAGGACTATAACGACCATCGCCACTTCGCATGTCGAGGTATTGAGGCTTTCAGTGGGTAAAGATCATAAACTAAAAGACAGCCTGAAAACCAACTTTTGATTTTAAGAATTATATTTCAACCACTTGGAAAAGGCGGCTCCAACATAAGGCTTGTTGATTGAGGCCTTGGGTTACCAACACCTCAATCATCATCCTTCCTTGTCCTTAGCTCTTACATTCACATTTGTTTCCTTCAAATTTGTTGTTGGAAAGTGACTCCATTAGTCCTAAAAGGCATTGACTTAGACCTTGAATTTGATTGATTGATGAAACCAACCCTTAAATCTTTTACCTCAAGCAACCTACTAACCTTTCCTAACCCTGGATTAGACTAATTCACTAACCTTCTTGCTGATGTTACAAAAGTAAGCTAGAACCTACTATTACAGTAGTAAAAGCACTTAAAAGCAATTGCAAAAGTTGGTTTTTACATTGCCTAATTAGCTTCTGACAAGTGCTAGTATATTGTTATTATTGAGTTATCATTTTTGGTCATTGTGAAGCTATTTTAATGCATTTATTGTGAAGCTATCATCTTGTATACATTGTCATTATAAAATTCTGTTTGCTTCATCTAGCATCAACTTATTGCTTTTATTGACAATTCCAAGGTTTTATGAAGCACTAACATCAAATTGTACTTGCAAAAGATAGTGTTTTCTTGTTGCTTTGTTATGGGCAGGTACATCTAAGCATATCATTGCTTCATTGATTAAAACTTTGGGACTTTCTAATCGGTGTGACTTGTGAGAGGGGATATCTTTTATTGATACTTTAACCTTTGCCTCCTCAAACCCCCAGGTCACTGGGGATGTCTCCCCTGGGCTATCATCCATAAATAGAAAGAGGTGTCTTATTAAGGTGACAATAATAGGACAACCTCTTGTTACGCCAATTTGACCTGCTTTAGCCTTTCCCTTTGAGACAAGTACAAATTGCGCGATAACAATCATCTTTATTGAGTCATATGGAAATTGCGCTAAAACCCCCTTAGGTTTTTAACATTTTTTGCAAATTAAAAATTTTCCGCAAAATCAGGATATTTTAATTGTATTTGGTCAATAAGATAAAAAAAGTAGTACTAGGAGGCATTATATGCCTTGTAGGTACTCATTTTTGTTATCTTTTTATCTCGAGAGGTACTCTGCATGTGTGTCTTGTACGCAGAAGTAACCTTGTACCTGTTATCCCTGATATCTAGGGATAACTAGGAGATCATGTCTCGAGGCCCACATGGTCCTAGACATGGAGTACCGAGAGCA
>ML834028.1:23974-38093 GCA_009831015.1 Picea engelmannii | reverse complement strand
TTTGGGGGGGGGGGGGCAAAGCCCTGATTGGTGGTCAAATACCAATTTTCTCAGAGAAACTCTGAAACGATGAAGTTGGCTAAAAGCCGGATCAGACAAGGTCTGATAAAGAACTGGCCAAAGGTCAGGATTAGGAAAACAAAGCTCTGATACCAAATGAGACGAACAAAGTTCGCTCACACAAGAATTATCCAAAATACTTGGAATATAACAAAGTAATCCATATAGGACTGTAAATAATAAATGAATAGATAAGATAAGATAAGATAATACAATTGAGAATGAGGTATCGTTTATATACCCATGCAGGGGTGCCCTTTACCAATAGTCATGTCCTTTGAGACATGACCTTTCATTATTAATAATTATTATTTATTAATTATTATGTTATGAATATCTATGGTATATGTGTATTTATGTTCATAACAGACAGGGTCCATTACCTGGGATACATCATTGATCAGCATGGCGTACATGTGGATCTAACCAAGATCCAAGTCATTCATGACTGGCCAGCCCCAACAACACTCACTGAGATTCAGAGCTTTTTGGGCCTTGCTAATTTCTACTGCAGGTTCGTGTTGGGATTCTCCCATATTGCATGGGCCCTCAGCCAAATAAATAGGGGTGGTAGTAAGGCGAAATTTGCATGGGGTTGGTCCCAACAACAAGCGTTTTTGATGATTTGAAGTAGCGCTTGTGCTCAACCTCAATACTTGCACTACCAGACCTGTAACATCCCTTTGAAATTGAGACAAATGCTTCGGACTATGCTGTGGACATCGTTCTCACACAGCACAACCACCCTGTGGCCTATCATAGTGAGACACTGTTAGATACTGTCCATAGGTACCCTACTTACAACAAGGAAATGTACTCCATTGTACAAGCCTGTCGCCAGTGGAGACATTACATTCTTGGGAAGGAGACAATCATCCACACTGATCATAAGCCACTATAGTTCATGCAAACACAGGGAAAATCGCAGAATGACTGCCATCAAAAGTGGTCCACATACTTGCAACAATTCCACCTCAACATCAAGTATAAAATAGGAAGCACCAATCGTGTAGTTGATTGCCTCAGCAGACCGCCAGTCGCGGCAGTCACCACAGTGATAGAATCTTGCAGCCACGAGACATCTGGATGGCCCCAACTCTATGAGATAGACCCTGACTTCACCACCACCTACCACATGTTGGGTGCAAATGCAGTTGTCAATAATTTCCATCTTCAGGATGGGTTGTTGTGTCATCTAGGCCATATCTGTGTTCCATCAAGTGAGAGAGCAAAGCTGATCTGGGAAGCCCACTACAGTCGGGTGGCAGAACACTTCAGCATCGAAAAGACAATGGCGATGCTACAGAAACATTTCTACTGGTCGAAACTTCGACAGGAGGTCAAAAACTATATCAGGTCCTGCACTGTCTGCATTATTGTCAAACAAACCAGTAAGAAACAAGGCTTGTACACCCCTCTTCCTACTCCTGATAGGCCATGGGAATCCATCTCAATGGACTACATGTCAGGCCTCCCATCCACCAAGCGGGGAAATGACTGTGTTTTTGTGGTTGTTGATCGCTTTTCTAAGATGGAGATTATGGTTGCCTGCAAGAAGAGCATCACGGCAGAGGCCACTGCCAAGCTCTTCTTTGAACGAGTCTGGGTACATTTTGGAATCCCACAAACCATTGTCTCAGATCAGGATAGTCGATTTCTCAACACATTCTGGTCAAGACTTTGGTCACTGTTGGACACTAAGCTCACCAAATCCATGGCCTCCCCCCCCAGACAGATGGCCAAACCGAGGTTGTAAATCGAACAATTGGGCATATCCTTCACATGTATAATTCAAAGCATCCTCACACATGGGATGAGAGCCTTCCCTATGTCCAACATAGCTACAACCGAGCCCTACATAGCTCAACCGGCCACAACTCCTTTCAGGTGGGGTTGGGATTCCAACCATTGGGTCCCATAGATGTTGCACTTCCCCTTGCGGTCACCTCGCTCGACTCATCTCCTGCCCCAACTGTTGTGGGTGGGAAATCCCTCCTACGGACTAGCACTGAGGGTTTTATCATGCATGCAAAAAATGACTATTAAAAGGCCTCTACTTTTTCCTATTCTCCCAACAAAAAACCCCACATTCATGCAATACAAAGGTGCAAACAATATTAGGTAACTCTACCTTAAATCCTTCATTTGATGTCGATCTCGTCGCTTTCACTTGCTCCTTGACTGCAAGCCTCCTCCCAAAGCTAACCTGCATTCACACATGGACAAACAGAGAGTTGCAAACATGCATTTCATATACTAATTGTTGGGTTATATGTGACAATATCATAAAATAAATACACAATTTGAACACATGATATGGTGGGACGAAAAAAATATTCCTTTTTGTATTAATCTTCACAAGAGTATGGTCATGGGATCCTCTTCAACTGTGCTTCAACTGCTTTTGTATATGCTTATCTTCACACAATAGTTGCAAAAGGTTGAGGCAAAGGGAATCCTAATTCGAGTAGAGTTTCTTTACTATGATTTTCCTCTCTTCAAATGGGACCCCTACCCCTTCTTTTATAGGATAGAAGGAACTAGGTATTTGGTCGAGTGACTGGCCATGCATGGTCAAAAGTTTTAGTTAACTTACCCAAAACTATGTGTTCCGTTGGCAACTTTCCATTTTTCGTGCTTTTGTAGGTACAGGTGGGTTGTAGTGGGTCAGCTAGAGTGTACATGCGGACTGTAGTGGAGCAGAGCGCATGTGCCTTTAAAAAGGGTGTTTTTAAGAAGAGGTGTTCAGTACTAGCTTGGCAAAGAAGGAATATGAGATGGCCTGATGCCAGATAAGCATGTCTGGAGCAAATTAGGGTTATAATAGATGCCCCCTAATGTGTGAGGTCAGAAGAGCATCTGACGGCCGAAATACATTACCAATCTTTATCAACGTATCAAACCAGTGAGCCCAAGGACCAAAATTCGGGAGGTGCCATCTGCAAAATAAAAATTGTCTCACTGAGGTGGGCATACCCATGCTCGGAATGAAATAAAATCATGGATACCCATCAAATACACTGTAGATCCATGTCATATAACTATATAAGTGTAGCCGCGAGCAATACACAGTGGATCTACATCTCGAAATCAAAAAGATATATATTTATAGTATCCATTTTCAAGAAGCGAATCAAGCCTGATGGCTAGAGATAAGGCCTTCAGAGCTCGAGCATCAACTTCAAAATCTTCAAAACTTGGGTAGGTGTGTAATATAAGTGTACGACTTCACTACCCATAGGTCTTCGACGGCTTGTCAGAAACAGACTAGAAGATTTTAATGATCAGGTTGAGGGCTTCATGGATTTCGAACAAAGACTTGATTGGGCTTTCAGGATAATCGAGCATGAGGGTAAGAGACAATCTACAGAGGGGGCCGACTCAACCTTGGTAATAACTTCCCTTTGACAATAGCACGACATAATATGAGACTCATGCAGCATGATATTTTGACATAAGTTCACGATGCAGGAGGCACCGCAAACTCTCCATATGTTTGGAAGAATAACCAAACGAAGGAGGACACAGCTCTATGTAGTGAGAACAACTTCCTAAGGTCATATTAAATCCCAAGGCTTGATGAACAAACAGAAGGATGTTATTTGTCCAAGGGTGACTCATTGTGCTGCCAATAAAAAGAAAATACTTTTCCCTTCCTCTTTTTGGGGTATATTTGATTTTTTTTGTCGTTTTCAATAATTTTGGAAAGCTTGAAAAAGAATAAAATAATGTTACGTTACAAAGGAGGATCGAGTGTCACAAACATACTAGTTCCAAGCACACGGAACACAAGGATGCTCAGCACAAAGGGACATATGCAGGAAAAGGACACTCGGGAAAAATCCTCCAGGGGCCAAAGGTGTCAAGACGCAGAGGCAAAGTGCTACAGGGATTGCGTACAAGGCATACTTTAGATGGTTCAGTTGAGAGCAACATGGAGCCGACATTAGGCCAACGACGCAGGTATGCAAATGCGATTAACAAAACACACAATGGTAACGTCCTTCGATGTAATTTTAATGAGCCCAGAGAAGGTAAGCTTGACAGTTTTTCATATTTAGAGAGTCTGAAAAAATGTAAAAGGAGACTCTGATGGGGTACCTTTTTCGAAGATAGTCTAGTTGGCTCGAAAAAGGGGTAAACTAGCACCGACCAGACGTCTATTCAAAACCATTTTAACAAGTGTGATAGAGACAAGATCACTCGGTGATTTTTTCATTTTTAAGGAGTCTGAAAAAAGCTTAACTATGGACTTCGTCAGGAATGTTCTTCTGGACCATTTTAATGAGTGTGAAAGAATAAGGTCACTAGACGATCTTTTCAATTTTAGGGAGTTTGAAAAGAGCTTAACTATGGACTCTGTGGGGGTTCCTTTTTCGTAAATTTAGTCCCTCAGCCCCGAAAAAGGGTTGAAATTATACCTGAGAATACTCTTCTAGAAAACGGAGGCTCCTAGTGTATAACTTTGTTCGTACAGTTGACCATCCAGAATGAAAAAGGGGTAAACTACTGCTGAACAGACGTGACTTCAAATTTCAGTTTAGTGAGCGTGAAGGTCAACAAGATCGCTCGACAATATTTTCACGTTTAGAGGGTATGAAAAGAGCTCAAAAGAAGACCCGTTAAGTTTTGGGAGTCTCGAGGGTGAGGTCAAGAGTGATAAGGAATCATGCAAATGAGGCTCAAACTCGTAATCAGGAAAAACTAGTAAGGACTCTCGAGCCTATAGTCGTTAGTGACAACATGGACACCAAAATGCAACCAGGATCTACCAAGGGCATCCATGTTAAGGTAGGCTCTACCACTAAAGTACGACACTCCTAAAGCAACAATGATGGTTCTGTGTCGCAACTCGGTGGAATCGATCCTATGGAAAAGCATAAAAGACAACAAGATGCAGAAAGTGGAGGTAGAATCCTATCTTAAATGCAACGAGTTGGAAAAAATGGATTTTTACCAAAGGACTTTCAAAATGACCCAAAACTCCAAAAAGTTTCCCAATACCCAAAGAACACTTCTCGTGACAATCCAAAGAAAACTCCTGAACCATACTCTATGATTTTCAGTTTAGAAAAAATGACAGAAGGGTCCAAAAATTGACAAAAAGAGGCCAAAAAGTCTATAAATAGAAGCTGGCAGCTCATTATCACCATTGCTAATTGAGAAATTGACTAAAACCCAAAACTACCCCTTTCTGAAAAGAGTTGATTATGGGTGCCTTAGTGGATGAAACGACCATCCACTTGGACCAAGTAAGTATACACTACCCCCTCTTGCAATCTAATTCTTTCTTTATGCATTTAAGTTTATTTTTTGGAGGGACGTCGGCCTTTAAAAGGTCGGCCCTAAGTCCACACGGGTTGTTCTATGATAGCCCGAGTGTACATGCGGGCTACCTTATGACAGCCCAAGTGTACACGCTACTGTGAGCACTATAGCCTACGTGGACCTTCCATTTAGTGTAAAAAAATTAAAAAACAAGATTTAACCCTTCTGAACTTTGTCTATTTGTAGGATGTATGTTCACTGGAGAGAAAGAGAACATGAGGATGTTGATGTGTTGGTCGATGAGGACCCTGATGTTCTTGCTGCATTGTTGCAGTGTGGTTTGTTAAAGTTTTTCCATTGTCCTTTCATGCGAGCACAACCTAGGCTATTGAATGCCTTGGTGGATTATTGGCATCCTGACACAGAGGCCTTTATGCTAGAGGGGCAGTCGTTGGCTCCAACGATAGAGGATATATACTTTATGACTGGCCTCTCAAGGAGAGGGGAACCAGTCAATTTTCGCACCTTTCCCTCCGAGCCTCACAACATATCGGAGTTGATTGGACTCCATTGTGAATCCAATACTGACAGAACAAGCTCGCAGGTGCCAATAAGTAGGATCTCAAACTTATCACTGAAAATGATAGTGTTGTTCATTGGGCGGATTACTGGGTCTGAGTATTTGCATCAGGCTTCCCATGCGCACATGAATTTTGTAGTTCAATGCTTAAATGCACAAATATTTGACTAGAGCACCACATTACTGGATTGTATGAAGAGGCAATTAACAGAGTGTTGAATGTGGAATCAGAGGAGCTTCGAGTTTAGGATGATTCTCAGTTCTTTCTTCTTTGAGAGAGTGCCCAGTTTCAGTCCTAGAGAGACTATATGAGGGCATAAGGCCTCTCACCATGCACTATGCAGATGGGCGGCGTTGTTTCCGCGACAGGGGGGAGGGAGAACCATTGAGGCCTTCGATGACAAGTTCTTTCCTTGGTGGGCGCGACAAATTCCAATCATAGAGGACTACCCCTACACTGGAATTGACTTCTCTAGAGATCTTGAGATACCGGTACCTCCCGACGAGGAGCGATGAGAGATGGGTAAGCTTGTTTTTTCTTTTTTTTCTTTTTTAAATTTATTTAATTTTTTATGCTTTTATATATATATATATATCATTTTTTTTTATATACACCAGAGTATCTGACAAATCTGTGTCTATTATGTGTAGATGTGGGGCCAGTGCGACCAATGGACTTTGCAAGGAACAGTCGATGTCCTCGACCAAAGGTCGCCCCAGCTGGAACTAGCGAACTAGTAGTAGCAAGAGGACCTCCAGTCAGTGAGGCTGACAGAGTTTTGAGATGAGTAGAGAGAAACTTTACCTCCCTCACTCGCACAGTTCCCATGGAAGAGATCAAGGATCTGTTTCCGTCTATGCAGTCTCATGTAGTGGGGGCACCACGGATGTGGGTTCGACTTTTTTGGCATTTGGAAAACGACGTTGACCATTATAACAGGGCCAATAGGCCCCATCCTTAGTTAGGTTAGTCTTTTCACGTGTCGAGGGCACTATTTGTATATTTTTTAGGGCATAAGCCCCATGACTCGTTACTGGACGTATTTTTGAGGCGCTTGCGCCCACGCATGTACTCTCATATTTTTTATATTATATATGGATTTTTATGTCTTTTTATGTGTTTATGGACTACATTTATTTTACCAATGTATTTACATGTGCATGTGTGTGCTTTTCTTTACATGTGTGAAAAATGCCAATTTAACACATGATTAGCTAGGGCATCTGTAACTTGATTCAATCTCTTAGGAACATGGATATACGTAATGTAATCAAATCTTGGTTCTAAGAGACGTACCCTAAGGAATTGTTGGTGTAGAGCAGGATCATAAATGTGGTACACTCCATTTAACTGAGACACAACCAGTTGAGCGTCTAAATATAACCGGAGACGAGAAACACCATGTGACAAAGCGTCACGCAACAACTCTAGAAATGCATTGTATTTGACAACATTGTTTGTGGTGTCACCTAAACAGATACCTCCTGAAGATAACAACTGGCCTTGAGGTGTGTGGATTACCCAAGCTGCGGATTTCTAGGCTCTGCCAAAGCATTTCCCTCAAATTCTACCAGACGATAAGTGCCCTTTTTTAGAACCTCTTTTATGATGAAAGGTCTAAACCACATGGGTTTAAACTTGCCTTCCCATAGGGGGTACTTATCTTGGTCATAGACCAGGACAAGGTCGCCTTCCCAGAAAATCCGAGGATGAACGGACCGATCATATTGACACTTAATTTTTTGTCTGTGAGCCTCATTGGCCAAGGTTGCATCCCAACGTTGCTCATTGAGCTACTCGAGGTATAATAAATGCTCTTCAAGCGGTGAAGTGTCTAGCAACAATTGTACTGCCACTTGAGAGACGGGATCTGGCACTCTATAAGAAAGACTGCTTCCAGCTTGTAAATGAGTTGAAAAGGTGAGAAACCGGTTGCAATCTTAACAAACGTTCGGTAGGCCCATGATGTTGAGTATAACATCAAATGCCAATTTGACTTGGCCGAATTGATCGTGCGTTGTAAGATGGTCTTAAGAAATTTATTGATAGCTTCCACCTGACCATTCACTTGAGGGTAGTAGGGTGACAAATGTTCTTGCCTCAATCCAAGCTTTGATGTTAACTCGGTCATCATTGTGTTCTGAAAGTGACTACCATGGTCAGTGATAATCTCTCTCAGGACGTCGAACCATGCTATAATCTGGTTAAACAAAAAGAGGTCGGCAGTCTCGCCATCATCTTTGAACGTTGGCATAGCTTCGACCCACTTGGTGAAGTAGTCTACTGCTATGATGATATAACGGTGCCCCCTTGTTGAAGGAGGGTTTCAAGTAGTGTAATCTATCCCCCACTTGGTGAAGGGGCCAATGGTAATGATAGGAAACTTGGGAGCGGGATGTGCCCTCATCTTCCATGAGAATATTTGACACGGGTGGCACTTCTTGACTGATGTGATACAATCTTTGATTAGCGTCAGCCAGAAGAAATCAGATTGTAAAATATTTTGGGTTGTTACCAACCCAAACAAATGACCGCCACATTCTCTAGTATGGCAATCGTTAAGCATGATTTCCGCTTCTTCATGTGTGAGGCATCGATGAAGGATGCAATCTACACCTCGACGATACAGAGTATCTTTGAGTATGAGATAGTTTTTGGGCTGATGGCGTATACGACGATGCTCATCACGCGAACCAAAGGTGGGGCACTTCAAAGTCTGGAGATAGACAAGTATGTCTCCATACCAGGGGTCTGAAGATGCTATCAAAATCATGTCTCCTTGAATAGGCGACTCTTCGGGCATAACATTACCTGACTCGATCAGAAGTTCCGAGATGAGTTCCGCAAAGACCAATGACTTTTTGGATTTCGTCAAAATGAAATTTAAGTCAAATTCTTGGAGGACAAAAATCCATCTACTGATCTTTCCGTCGATTACCCATCATGTCAACACGTATTGAAACGAATTTACAACGGCAATGATGGTGGTCTTGCGAAACAAAATATAATGACGGAACCGTTGGATGGCATGAACTGCTACCAACACAAGTTTTTCAATATGAGAATAATTGAGTTCCGGTCCAACCAGGCCTCGGCTCAGGTAATAAATCACATATTCTGAGAGCAAATCATCCTCCTGAACTAAGACCATGTCGATGGTTGACTCTACTGTAGCCAAGTATAATAAGAAATCTTCATTATAATTGTGTGGCCGAAGCAGAGGGGCAGTTTTGAGGGCATGTTTCAATGCTTCGAAGGAGCATTGAGCAATGTCATCCCAATGAAAAGGAACATCCTTCTTCAGTAAACGCATAAAGCCATTTGTGATCTTGGCATAGTTTGGGATGAAACGCTGCAAAAAGTTCACTTTTCCCTGTAAACTTTGAAGTTGAAGGATTGTACATGGGCGAGGCAACTGAACTATTGCCTCAACCTTGAGAGGATCGACCATGATCCCTGTTGTTGAAACTATTAAACCTGGCAGACGACCCGACGTCACGCAAAAAGTGCATTTGTTGGGATTCAATCGAATCTGGAAGTAGCGACATCGCTCAAAGATTAGTCGGAGGTGTGTGGGATGATCAGTTCTCTTACGAGATTGTGATGCTAAATCATCTAAGTAGGCCTTGACGATATGCTTGAGATCGTGGAAAGAAAAAGACATAGCCCGCTGAAAGGTAGCTCCAGCATTTTTCAGACCAAACGACATCGTACAATACGTGAATGTACCCCATGGACAAATGAATGATGTTTTTTGTTGGTCTTCGTGTTTGATTTGTATCTGATTATATCCCAAAAAACCATCCATGAAAGAAAAGGCCTCGCAACCTGCGCATTCATCGACTATCTTGTCAATAAATGGTGTGGGAAAATTATCTTTTGGACAGGTTTTGTTCAAATCACAGAAGTTCGTACATACGTGAATCGTACCCTGTTTTTTTTCAACCGGCACGGGGTTTGACACCCATTGGGTCAAATGGACAGGGTAGATAAAACCGGCCTTGAGCATTTTCTCTACTTCAACCTTAATAACTACTGCTTTCTTAGGATTAACCGAACAAAGCTTCTATCGAACCGGTTTAGCGTTAGGATAAGTTGTGATTTCGTGTTCAATAATTTTTGGATCGATGTCTGGCATTTCCTCATAAGACCAAGCAAAAACTTCGTGAAATTCCTTAAATAAATCCGTGTAGATTCGAATCTCTTCGGGGGAGCAGTCAGCTCCGACGAAAACATTCTCCACAACGCCAGGGGTTCTAGAGATGTCAATCGGTATAGTTTCGGAAATGGTTTCCATATTACCCTCGGCATAAACAACATGCGTAGCCAAGGGATTGATAGGACAAGACCTATCTCAAGTAATAGTCAAAGTGAATTCCCCTGCTTCAATTCTGCTTAACTCTAGGAGGAAGTAAGATCTGTGATGGAGATCATCCCAGGGTTTGTTCGGACTAGTCATTGCTTCAATGATTGCTTTGTCTGGGGGCAAGACTAAGTCTAAAGAATCTGTATCAGTGAGGGAACCTTGAGCCCAAATAGGCTCTAGAATCGGATCTAACTCTTGTGCGGGAGTTGGATCAAGGTCGGTGGAAGCTTGTTGGACTAAAGAGTACGCCACTTCTGTCACGGACAAGGGCATGGACATACCATGGTGCCCTATCCCTTCCATCATGGCCAATGGGGAAGGAAGAATCCATGGATTGTTGAAGTAAGTCATGTGAAACGATGAAACTTGGAAAATCTCAACCTTATGGTGGTCAAAAATGAACTTAACATCACCTTGAGGAGGTGGGTAATCAAAAGTACCCATCAAAGGTGGGCATAAACCAACCCCTATGTTGATGATGTCGGGTTGAGGGTTGCCAATCATTGGGACCGCGGATGCCCCCAATGAAGGGTCAGGACGGGAAAAAGACAACTGATCAATGATCATGATCCGACCCTCGTGTGGAAACAACAAGACCCGGAAAACTGTAGTGACTACTTCTTGCATATCATAGGTCCAACCCCTCCCTAACAAGAGATTGTAGTTGAGAGATGCGTCGACCATTTCAACCTCGACAGACACGGTTTTCCCTCCTAACTGCACAGGAAAAGAGGGGATAATTCCATGTGGTCAAAACGAATGACCATTGAAAGCGGTAAGAAGAGTAGGTGACGGAGACAAAGCGGGCTGGCCAATGGCCTTCCAACATGCCAAAGACATTACACATGTTGAGGCGCCCTCATCAACCACCGTGTGGAAAATGTTATGAGTAAACGTTTTCATGGTGTAAGCCACTACTATATGGAATGCTACGTGGTAAGGGAGACGAGGTTTTAAGTCGGTTGTATCAAGCATGATCGTACCCAGATTACAAGTCTCGACAAATCCTAAAGTGGCTAACAGAGCCTTTCTCTGGGAAGGGAAGCTTTGGAGGACTTCCAAAGCAGACATCGCACAAGGGGTTTGAGACAAATCCTCCACCACAGAGCAGTTTTGGGCAGCCCTTGCATTTGGGTTGTGAGAAGCTTTCTTAAACGCACCTTTTGGGATCCGTGTCATGGTTTCTCCCAACGTTTTCTCGATCTGAAGAGGAAGAGATGGGGTTTCAACTTTGTTACCTTTCTCAAAGGTGCTTGGCTTGTTGTAATCATGTGCTCTAGTCAATATATAGGCATCGCCTTTCATCATATACACATTCGTGGATGTAGGATTGTTTGAAGACGCAGGGGGTCCTTGACTGCCCCCTTCCGCGCTTGTAGAGGCTTGAGTTAGATTTTGGCCATGTTAAAATGGGTTTGTTAACACAGTACGTTGTTGTTGTGACAATAACATTTGGGCCTCTGCAAGTCGAGGGCACTGGTGAATCGGGTGGTCTTCCGTGCACAGATTACACAGATACTTCGACTTCCTTTTTTCGGTGTTGCCCCCGCCAACATTATTACTGGGTTTATTATCCCCCTTACCCTTCTTATGTTGTTTCTTCTTTCCATCAGGCTTTTGGGTGGCCTTCGGATTTGTCGATTGCACACTATGTACATCCGATGTTTGGGTAGGGGGAGCAGCCGGAACAGTAGTCTGCCTGGCCGTTGTATGTTGTATAGACAATTGTTGCAATTGTTTCATCAGTTGTTCAGTGGGCTTTGTTTGTGTTGAACCAACAATACCATTGACATGTGGTCCAACTCTCTATTTGGTTTTATTAAGTATTGATCGTGGCGTATCCGGCAAGATTTCATACAGTAGACCAGACTGAGAATAAATTAGCTCAAGCTGTTGAGCTCGCATGATTGCATATTTTTCGGAAAACACTCTCGACGTTGCGACGTCTTTGGATAACTGTGGGAACAAAGACTTAAGGAACCACTCAAGTAGGAATGTTGGTGGGACTAGCACCTTAATCAAACTCTTCTGGCGTCTCCATTCTCGGATGTGATCAGAGATATGGTTCGCTTTTGTCTGTTCGAAATTGGCCAACAATTATGTGTCAGCGTCGTATCTCACGGGTAATTGGAAATGGTTTAGGAAAGCCATTAACAATTCGCCAAAGGAAGAGTATCTTGAGCGGTCGAGGTCAATGTACCATTTTGCAGCACTCCCAATGAGAGTACGTTGAAACAATCACAACTGTACGAAGTCATGTTTCAATGAATTAGACTAGCACCAAAGGTGAAAAGTAGTCACATGATCTCCTAGATCTTCATTAGGCTTGGCTTTGAACTTTGGTATGTCCGAAGGAAACTTCGTCAGCATAAGGGGCCAACGCGGATCGTGACAGATAGGGTCATTCAACAACCTTGTTAAGTATGGCAAATGCAAGGTTGCCAGGAAAGGTAGTTTGGGTTGTTGGTGATAACCATGGAAAAAGGGGCCCGGAGTTTGACTAGCACCAGGTTGCCAGGAAAAGTTGGGTTGTTGGCCCGGGTTATGGTAAAAACCATGGCCATGACCAGCGTACAGATTCTGCATTTAAGGAGAGATCATCGACTGATTCCCGAAATAGGACGTACATGGTTGGGCGTGCATTACATTCAGAGGACTTTGGGAAGGGTTGCCCCATGTCAATCCCATGGGCATGGGTATTGCACCTTGCCCAGGGTTCCATTGGTTGTGAAAAGAGTTGCCCTCGATCGACATTCGTGACGAGGGAACTGATCCTTGCCAAGAATTCCAAGGTCCTAATGCGGAAGAAGTTCTTGGGTTTGCCCCCTGTGCAGGAATAGTACCTTGCATAGGATTAGGTTGTCTGTAACCGGGGTTTCCCCCAGTCAGAAAAGAAGTTGACGAGAAAGCGTGGTTACCAAACACATCGAACAAAGAAAACAGTGTTGAACCTACCGGCATATTATGAGAAGGTGGTCCTTGACTCCCTACTCCAAATGAATTATGGTTTACGTTCGGGTCGATGGAATGATGGTGGGCATCACTGAGTGAAGGGGACGAAGGAGGTATATGACCTCCTCCGTAATTCAAAGCATTAAAGGGAGTTGAAATGCTCCCATGGGTCCTTGTAAAGTAGTGTTAGAGCTCCCTGCCCCTAGACCTAAAGTCTGTAAAGTGGAGTAGGAAAGTACAGGGCTTGTACCTGAGCTAGGCATCCCATATGAGAATGGAGGGCCTGTTGCACTCTGAGTAAAAGGAGCAATGGCCACCACCAAAGACGGGATCTAACCACTGCTTGAGGTAGAGGCAGTCAAGACCATGGTGGCTCGGACCGACAACAGTGGGTTAGGAGGTGGAACACCCCCTGTGGTGACAGTCGTAGTGGGAATAGGAGAATTCCCAGAAGAAGTGGCAACGTTTGTTTCCATTGTTGTGTGTGACACTGTCTGGCGCTCGTAAGGATAAATATGTACAATGATGGGCGTTGAAATATCAGTGGTTGGAGTTTTGGATGGACCAAGAGATTCTGCTCCAAGGTATGAAATGGTTGGTTCCTCTGGATGTTGGTCGGGCACAATTTACTGTGACTCGGTCGCTTCAAAAGACCCTTGTTGGTCTAGCTTTCACCTTAGCGGTGGCGAGGGTGGATCCAATGTAACCGGTGGCAGGCCAAGAAGCCTTCGTGACCGGCGGAGCTCGTGATCCTCCATTGTGTAAGAAGATCAAAGACACACTAGGGATTTCTATTCGTTCAAAAACAACACACACTAGAAAAAGTCCCTACGAGATAAAACAAGCAATGACTAAACTAGTTGGAAGAACAATTACAACAACCAACACTAGA
>ML834027.1:29361-50228 GCA_009831015.1 Picea engelmannii | reverse complement strand
CACATCTCTTCTCAGAGATAAGCTGCCACCATTCTAGCGAGTCTTTCACTCTGTATTTTTACAGTCTCTGTACATTTCTTTCATTAATAGAAATCGTGTATTACCGTATCTTTGTGTTTATGGTTGCATCTCTGATATATTTCTGTTATATTAGTGGATATACGCGATATCTCTGTGCATTTCTTTATTATATCTCCGCTCTCATTTCGTGCCAAAAATAATCCGGATCAGTTACCACCACCAAGGGATAGTCAGATGGAGTAATAAGACCAAGCACCCTAAGAATGGTGACTAAAAGGACATGCCATGACAATCCACCTAAGGGGATATGGGAAACCACCTAACCAACACTTGTACATCAATTATTCCATCATGGCCACATACAAAGAAATCACCACACTTTGGGATCATCATAGTGGTCACATATTGTAAAATAATATTGTAGGGTACACTGCATAGAATCTAAGGTGTAACACAAGACTTCAAAATAAAAATGTTAAAGAAATAATAATCCTGGAAAGTGAAGAAAATCTTACTAAATTTAAGGTCATTAGGGAGGTGGATCAAAACCATTTCAAATATTTATACACAAAGGAAGAAGACGTCAATTATGATTTTTTTGTTGACATGATCTAAGGAATCCCCAATCTAGTCATAGAGGAGGATAATGAAGACTCACTAGAAAAGGAAATAATTACATGATTGATGTGATATGGGGTCTAGAGTCAGGAAAAGCCCCAGGGTTTGATGGGTTTTCAATTCACTTCTTTCGATATTTTTATAGTATTATAAGGCATGATCCTTGTCATATGTTGAACTTGTCCCAAAGGAAATCCCAAGCTAGGAGGCATCATAAATTCCTCTTTTTTTTCCCTAATCCCAAAAGAAAAATATCCCAATTTCTTTTCAAGATTTCGACCCATTTGTCTTTGTAACTTTGCTTAGAATATCTTGACTAAAATCTTAGCAAATTGAATAAAAAATATTCTCCCAAATGTTATTTTAGAAAATCAGGGAGGATTCGTCTAGAAGCAGTAGATTATAGATAATATTTTTCTTGTGTATGAGGCAATCCATTCTAGTAGAAGGAATAAAGAAAAATGAATGACTAAATCAAAACGGACATGGAAAATGCTTTTGACTAGGTACATCATTATTTTTTGTTTAAAGTCTTACAGATGTTTGGGTTTGAAAATCCCTTTATTCACTAGATAAAATCATGCATTGGATTCCCATGGATAGCCCCATTGGTGAATGGTAGACTTTATTTTTTTCTTTTAGAGAGAAAGAAGACTTTGAAAAGGTTTTCCATTGTCACCTCTTCTCTATATAATTATGGTAGAGTGCTTAAGAATAAGATTAGACCAAGAGAGGGTCACTAGAAATATTCAAGGAATCCTTTTTGTTAGAGGAGCAAAAGAAAAAACCACTCATAGTTTGTTGATGATACTATTTTCATGGCCGGGGGGGGGGCGATTCAACCATATAATTAGCAATTTAAAAATATGTTGGGTAAGTTCATGAGCACATCAGGTGGGAAGATAAACAAAGACAAAAGACATATTTATGGGTGAAACACATACCCTCATCAAATGCAGACAATATCAAGAATAGTAGTCTAGTTCCCTTGTGCTTTAATCTAGACAATGTTCAAATACTTGGGAATGTCTATAACTCTGAACAACCCAAAACCTTTGCACTAGCAACATGTACATAAAAAACAAAAGCAAGATGCAACAATGGGGATCTTAGTGGATAAATCTATCTAGCAATGTGGTTTTTATTAAATTAGTGTGATCGACCCTATGAACTTGTATTAGGGATTATCTACGTTGGCTCCAATAGAGATAATGAAACAAATCAAAAAATAAATTAGGAAGTTTTTATGGCAAGGAGGGAAGACCAACACAAATAATTATCACCTAATCAATTGGAATACTGTGAAGGCTCCAAATCAGAATTAGAGTTGGATATTAAAGATCCATTGAATATGAATCTATTGTTGGGTGGGGGGGGAGATATTGTGGAGATTGGTGACATGGGAAATGAATGGTGGAAGATAGCATTTCATAAAAATTATCTCAAGGCTAGTAGGAAGAGAAGTTTGGACCATCCAATATTGGAGGAGAGGGGATCATTGATTTAGAAACTATTCAAGTTAGTAGCTCACATAATTCAAAATAATTTATCTTGTATTCTCAGAAATGCAAAAAAAATCAAGATTTGTGAAGATAGAATCATGGGTAAGCCTCCATTAATCATCCACCAAGAATCAGTTGGAATAAGAGTATGGTTGAGGGATCGAGGAATCCTCACTCTTTATGAGTTATGAAGGTGGGACTTATCAAACTTAGGCCAATGGAAAGGATGAAAAGTATTATCTCCACTTGATCCGTTAAAGGCTCAACAACAATCTATCCTTTCCCTTCTACATGGAGTATCCCCTCTAAACATTAATATTTAGAACAACAGGGTTTGAGGCCCTTAAGAAAGTACATATTCAATTAGGAAAGGATACTCTCTAAAACATAAACAATCCCCTCAGCCCCCAAAGTTACTATTGTGGTAGCTAATTTGGGAAGGAGAAGGTTTTCCAAAAGTCAAAATCCTCTACTAGATCATGGCTCATGCCAAGCCTTTAATGGCCAAAAACTTAAGGAAGTGAGGGTTTCAAATTCCATTGAGATCTCCTTTATGTTGCATGGATGAAAAATCATAGTCCATCTCTTCACAGAGTGTGATTTCACAAAAAAAGTATGGTAGATTTCCTTTGTTGAGCTCAAAAAAAATGTGGATCTCCCCCCCAAATTGGAAAGAAATGCTTATAATATGGCACAAATTTATAAAGTCACCTTTGAGAATAGCCTCTCCTAAAATAAGCATGGTCAACAATGCAAAAATTCTTGAGTTAGAATAACTAGATGGTAAGAAATAAAGTTATTTTCAAACAAGAAAGGATTTCTCCAAGATTAGTAGCAACTCAAGCATATACATCAATTTTAGAGTTGATTTTATATAAGGGAGTAAAATGGAATACTTTCATGACTTTATAAGTGGAGTAGTGTCTGTGCTTAAAGAATATTTTGATTGGGGGTACTAGGGACCAAAATTTCCATGAGTAGACCTCGATTAGCACCCTTGTAGAAAATCAAGATAAACAAGAATGAATTTCAAAGATGGAAATTTGAGAAGAAGCAATGCATTATATTCTTGAATGGAACCTTGAAAGGAAATCTAGGGGTGGGATGTCATAGGTGGGGGGGTCACGTTTGATCCCAAAGGAAATATTGAAATAATATTTA
Source organism: Picea engelmannii (assembly GCA_009831015.1). Classification (NCBI taxonomy): domain Eukaryota; kingdom Viridiplantae; phylum Streptophyta; class Pinopsida; order Pinales; family Pinaceae; genus Picea; species Picea engelmannii. The sequence goes on along the minus strand of ML834027.1, from coordinate 46,926 downwards.
CCTAGGGGTTAGGAGAATACTCCAACAATCAAGTTGAGTCTTTGGCCTTATATCAAGGTTTAAAATTATCAATTCAATGGGAACCAAAAACTTAATTATAATAGGGGATTCCTCAATCATAATCATACCACTTAGAATTCATCCCTATTAATACTAATATATAGAGCTCAAGGGGTGATTGTGAAAAGTTGAGTCCATAGAATATTATTAGGTCCTAAGGGCCCTTAATAACTTGCCTAATCTTAAAGAAAATGAGGCAATCATTGAATTAGAAGTTGGAATGATGATTATAGATGGGGGGTTTGCAACATTTCTTGCCTCCCATGAATTTAAGTTTCATACCCCATTGTTTATACAAGGCAACGGAGCAAGTAGGCAAGTAGCACATCAAACTTATGGTGAAAGGTTGGGCACTGAAGTTAGCTCAATCCTTTGTACCTTCTCATTCTAATCTGAATGAAGGAGGGATGTGTAATGATGTCATAGGGATGAACTTGAGTAATGAAGGTGATATTTTGATCCAAAAATTCTTAGATGTGCAATTCATCCTTAAATACACATAAACATATGACCATATTCAAAATATAAATGATCGCTTAACTATTTGCAAAACACATGTGAATATGCTTACTTGTCCATAAACTTCATTAATATTGATGAATAACTTGAAGAATAATTTGCAGATTATTGAGATGACACAACAAAAAATAAAAGAACTTGAATTACATATATGGATGACATATTACTTCATCTTCAAAGTCCCTTTAAATAGTATGATCGTTCTCCATCATTTCAAAATACCAAATTACATTACAACATGGGCTTGTAAAAATCCAATTTAATGGACTCTCTTTAATTCCACTACTCAAAACAAGAAAATGAGTTCACCATTAGATTCCTTGCGAAATTATGAGAATTTTGACTATAAAGTTGACCAAATTTTGAATAGGTGCCGAAAAAACCCTTTTTACACGTATAACGAGACTATGGGTCTCATACATGGAAAACTGAGATAATACTTTTACAAAAGACTTATGATCACAAAACAGACTTCAAATTCATGATCCTTGCAGAAAAAAAAATCCAACGAGTATAAACTTGCATGGGTGTGGACAATATAACTTGTAGCATGCTTTTCCATGCAACACATAAACTTATGCAATCTCAGCACACACTTCTATGCAGTTCATACTGTACCGTACCTAGGGATCTATGCATACTTTGGAATACATTCACATTGGGATGTGTGCAAGTATTGGGATCTGTGCCCATTAAATAGGCTCGACCCTTAACACCCCTTTCGCAACTTTTGGCATCAATTTAAATATTTGTTGGAGCATTTCCATAACAAGAGGCTTGTGTGGCGTGGTGTTTAGAACTTTGGGATATAATCCAAAGGTTTCGGGTTCAATCCTCCACCATGCACATATATTAGTTTAGTTTGTTATATAGTTATAACTATATGTTATATATAATGTATAACTATATTTACGGTTGCATATATTTTGCTAGCCCCCGAAATCGCTAGAGTGTGGTCGTATGCATAACATAATAACTAGGGGATGGGGGCTTATCCCTCGGCCCCTTTTCCCTCCAACTAAAACTTAAACCAATTTTAAATTTAATATGTGCCATAATAGGTTAAGAACTACTAGTGTGGCGCATTGGCAATGGAGGCTTTGTTAAGACTTTGGGAGGTTATGGAGGTCATGGGTTTGACCCCCGTCGAGTCCATAATTTTTTATAAACCATACCAATATAGACCAATGGCAGGCTGCCACATGGAAGCCTCTCATTGGTTATCCCTTTCCACTTGTCAACAACTAATTAGTCCACCTGGATGTACGATCTGCCTAGTCATATTGCCAACTATCATTCCATGTCATCAATACGGTCGTACAATCATGTTCCATGTGTCACCCTTACAGTGGTGACACATGTCACTTTTGATGTTTTTCCATTTTCTCTAGTTTGACTCAAATTTTGACTAGCCATAACTTTTGCATACGAACTTTGTTTGATTTTATGTTTGCGTCATTGGAAAGCTAACAACGAGCTCTGTGGTTTGATGTTGTTTTCGAGAGATTTTGAGATGGTTGAATTTTGAGATTTTATGGATCCCCTGGGACCTCTATGAGCGCTTTGGATCCTTCTGGACCTCTATGAGAATTCCTTAGATCCTCCTGGATCACACCTGCCCACTGAAGAACTTTTGGACCTCCAAAAGTATGGATCATTCATAAACGAAGTGAGAATGTTTCCGCCTCACTTTTCTAGTATCATCCATCCAACCTGCTTGGGTAATGAACACCTAACACACCATAACGAAGATTGAAATAACACTGCTGACCAAGTTAACCATTCCCTTAAATTCACAAAATTTTCCATTCATTTTTGCAGTGGCCAACCATACTCCACTTATTAGTAATAAACTGAACAACAAAACTGAATATATAGATGCGAAAGAGAATGAACCATCAACATATTTTCCCTTCTTAATAGGAACAACATCAACCAAAGCACCTGTTTTTCTTTCAACCACAGGCTGTAAATATGGATTCTGGATACTAGCATTAACTAGTGTTTTTCCTACAGTGACAAATGTCAAATCCATCTTCATTTTATGAGCTCTCACAATGACCTCAATCCCATCCTTGGAGAGATAATACTTGTTTTGTTCCCTGTAGAAAATGACCTTCCTGTCATACAAGTATGTATTTCCCAAAAACATCCTGCAAATGTCAAGTAGAACACTGTCTAACTCTACCTCATCAATGAAACTAGATGTGATCATGAACCATAACTTGCATTGTTTAGTTACCTGTACCTGAGCATTATCACAAATCCAAACCAAAGGATATAGTCTCATATGAGGCCTAGTTTCCAATCCCAAGTTCTGAACAACTTGCTCTGAAATAAGATTCATTTGTGATCCACTATCAACAAAAGTATCAATCTTAGGTGCTTTGAGATAACTCGTAAATGAAACAGTTATTTTCTTTGCCTTCCATCACAAATTACTTTAGACTTTGCAGAATAAGGACGCTAACTAAAACTTGCAACATAAGATTTACCTTTGATGCCCATAACTATAATTTTGGTTTCATCCTTAGAATCTGATCCAAGATCTTGCACCATGGTCATGGTCTTATTTTTACCCTTTCTAGGATGAGCCCATTTCGGCTTCAATTATGGATGCAAATTCCAACAATGCTTCTCTTCATGTCCTTTCTTCTCATAGTGAGAACATGTAGGTTTTTTCTCTTCATCCTTCTTCACTATAGTTGTCTTCTTACTCTTCCCTTTTCCCTTCGATTGATCCTCGAATTCATGTGGCTCCTCTGACACATTCTCAACATGTTTTCCTTTTTTGGCTTCAAGATGTATAGCTTGTACCAATACTTCATCAATATTAGTAGGATTAAACATCAATATAGTATGGCGAAGATATGCGTGCATACCACCAATATACTTTATAAGAGTCTCGAGAGTATGTAATGGAATTCCCAAAGATAATGCATTCCTCTTAAATTCATGTGTATAAGCTTGAACATTTTGCTATTTTCCTTGCCTCATATGTTTCTAAGAAATCATTTATGTTTGCGTATAAGCTAATGGATAAAAAAAATTCTTAATGCAACAGTAAATTCAATCCATGAAGAAATGATTTTACCATGTTGAATAAGATCATCCTGTGTTCGACTCTCCGACCATATCAAAGTTGTGCCGCTCGGGAGAAGAGTAGCCAATTGTATCCTTGAAGTGTCTTGTATGATTTTTTGTACCCTGCAATACACTTCAATCTGTTTGAACCAATTATCCAACTTCTCTACATTCAAGTCTCCATCATAAGTAGGCAAATAAAACTTTACATCTAGCATTGACAAAGGAAAATCATGAGAACGAGAAGACTTCTTGGAATTCTTTTTCCTCTTATGAGAAGAATGTTTACTTCCCTTGCAAGAAGAAGAAGATGATGATGATTATGATTATGATGATGATGGGGATGGAGGAGATCCTGGAGGTTTTTCACCTTCAGCTTTTACCATTGTTTCAATTGGGCCACCTTCATTTTGATGAGACATTGTTCTTCTCTTTTCTAGGTCTTCCCACAATTACTTAACCATATTTGTCATCTCAAGAAACATCCTTCGAAACTCTTTATTGACCTCAAAAAGAACATCTTCATGCTCCATTTCGTTTCTTCGAAATACAAGTTCAATATCAGGATTAAAAACGTGAAGTGTTCCTTCACCTCTCTTGCATTTGGACCTCGTAAGCATTCACTTGCAAATACACGTCAAAACCTGACTTTGATACCAACTTGATCCGAAAATCCTTATATGTACAATTAATTATTAAATACACATAAACATCTGATTAGGTATCGAATATAAATGATCGCTTGACTATTTGCAAAAACACATGTGAATATGCTTACTTGTCCATAAACTTCATTAAATTATACTGATGAATAACTTGAAGAATAATTTGTAGATTATTGAGATGACACAATATAAAATAAAAGAACTCAAATTACATATATAGATGGCATATTACTTCATCGTCAAAGTCCCTTTAGATAGTATGACTATTCTCCATCATCTCAAAATACCAAATTACATTATAACATGGGCTTGCAAAAAACCAATTTAATGGAATCTCTTTAATTCATGTCTGACAGATGGTTTAGATTGATGGACAATTGGTTTGGATTGTTGGTTGTCATTTATGTCAACCTTTGGAGAGTTATATTGTAGATTTATGTCAACTCTTAGAGATTTATGCAACCCTTGAGTATGTCTGGTAGCTCTAGAGGTATGGGTAAGGAACCCAAGTTTGGTTGAGGAATAATGTAATGAAGATCAATGTATATGCAAATAAGACTATTCTAAATGGATAGTACATATCATGCCATTTCCATTGATATGTGGAACACCACATAACTCTTCACGATTAGAGAGTTATGGCCTTGTGAAGTTGGAGAACCCTCATGAGTTATCTAGAATCCCCTAGAAGGTCAAAGAAGTCAAATTATTCTAGAAACTCCTAGAAGAAGTTAATTAGTCAAAGTGGGTGAAACTAGGAGTTAATCATGGGTATAGTTGTTGCATTAAGAAAATAATTAAAAATAAATTAGTTGCAACAAGAAGTTGTGAATTTGGTAATTATGGTAAAGTAGTTGTGATCAAAAGATTGAATAGTCAAAATGGTTGACCAAGAAATAAATTAAATAATAAAGTGGTTGCAACAAGAAGTTAGTTAAGGGGAAAAAATTATGAATTGAATAATTATAGAAAAGTTAGTTGCAACAAGAAGTTGTGAGTAAAGAGAAATTATTTAAATAATAAAGTAGTCAAAGTGGTTGCAAAGAAAAATTATTTAAATAATAAAGTGGTTGCAACAACAAGTGGTGAGTTTACTATTTATGGATAAGTCAAAGTGGTTGCAAAAGAAATTAATTAAATAATAAATTTAGTTGCAACTAAAAGTGGAGAACTTACTATTTGAGGTAAAGTGGTTAAGTTAAGTGTAACAAAGTGAGTTAGAAGTGGACAAGTGGTTAGAAGTGGGTTATCCCTAAAAGAAAGAAAGTGGGTTAAGATAAGTTAGAAGGTAACCCCTTGAGAAAGCTACATGGAAGTATAAATAAGAGAGAAATTCTCTCCCATTAGCACCTATTGAATATTTATTTTGTGAAAGGTTATTTGGGCAGGTATTATTGATAGAGAAAAAGTGCGGCAAAAAAATCGCGGCAGGAAAAGTACGGCAAGAAAAGTGCGGCAGAAAAATCGCAGCATAATAAGTGCAGCAGAAAAATTGCAACAAAAAATGTGCGGAAGAAAAACCACGGCAACAGATTCATGGTAGAAAAATTGTGGCAACATAACGCTACAAGAAGAAAAATGTATGGTTTTTATATGTGTAGTGTTGAATCTATGAATCTAGTTGATGGTTTTTCTTGTAAATCTGTTGGATGCCCTCTTGGAAGTTTAGGGCTTGTTGTAGAGTTGATCTGAGGCAGATCTACTGAAGTTTAGTATTGATTCATGTTTGAGGGTTTTTGGTTGAGGTATGTTTATGAAGTTATTGGTACAAATAGAGGTTGTATAACAGTGAGGTTATGACACATGGTTGATGTATGGATTTATGGTATTTGATTTATGGAGAGTGAGGTGCATTGCTAGAGGTATCTTGTTGTATGTTATTGGTATATGGTAGAGGTATATGATTGGGTACATGGATGAGATACATACTTGAAGTACATGGTGATCTTGATACATCTTGTTGAAGCATAGTTTGGTTGTTTTTTGATACATGATTGGTACATGTTGTTGGTTATATTTGTATAGTGTTGATGTATATGGTTGATGTGCATTGTTGGCACACTGTTTGTGTGATATTCTTTTGATTTTGGGTATGAGATCTATGTTATCAAATATGATATATTGAGGAGAGTATTGGTACATATTGTTGGTGTTTTTAGTTTTGTTAGTACAGGCAAGGCATGTGTATAGGTTGGTTACATGATGGTGGCACAAGTTGATTACAGGTCAGTGGCATAGACTAATACAGGTTTACAACAATATATCTTACAATGTCAGTGTGACAGTGGTTCCATCATTCTACTTATATTTTAGGACGGTTGGATGGGGCAAGGATAGGTGGTTGTAGCCAAAGAACATAGGGGGTTGTAGCCTCCTTCTAGTCGTAGCCAATGAATTGGGGAGTTTAAGCTTCCCTCAGGTTGTAGCCTGAGAAACTAGGGGTCTAGAGCCCCCTTCTAGTTATAGCTGCAAAATTAGAAGTTGGTGCTTCCTTGAATGTAATTATTGACATATAAGAAAAATATTCTGTGGTTTTCTCCCGCATTGGGTTTCCACATAAAAATTGGTGTATTGTGCATTGTGTGGATGTGTTTGTTATTGTTTATTATGCATTGATGAATGTTAATGCTTATGATACAATAAGATATTGATGATGAATATATGAACATGGTTGAATAAGTAAAAGAATATGCATTTTGGTTTAAAGGATTAATAATTGGTATAATTGTTCATTACTTATTCACCCCCCCTCTCAGTAATCCAACAATTGTTATTAGAGAAGGTTCCTTCAGGAAACAATTTAACCACTTGAAAGAGATCATGGATTATTCTGAGAATGGAGTACCATTGTTTAATGGTCAGAATGGTTTAAAGTATGATATATGGAGCAGAAGTATGAAAGTATTTTTAAAGGCACATGGGTATGATATTTGGAAATCAGTTGTTACAGGATATGATAGTTCAAAAAGGGAAAAGAATACAACAAAGAAGGAACTGAAACGAAATAACAAAACTGCAATGGATTTCATTTTGAAATGATTGTATGATTCAGTAAAGGACAAAGTGGATAAATGTTCATCAACTAAAGAAATTTGGGATAAGTTACATAGTATATATTCTTCACCCATCACAGAGTCAGAGAATGTCAAAGAACATGCACGTATAGATCAAGAATAAATATGTTCATCATATCAAACTGATTCAGAAGATGAAGGGTACATAATCAACATAAGTATGTTGTTTTTCTTTAATTGTGAAAAACACAAACATCTTGAAATGGAATGCCATGAAGGAAATGAGACAAAAATAATAATTGAAATAGAAGACAATTATGAAGTAGAACTGATCAATGTTTTATATGAACTAAGACAAGAAAGAGAAGAAAACAAGTCACTTAAGAAAGGATTGATGAAACCCAATAGGTCATCGAGAACTTAAGAACTCAATTAGAAGAATCCAAAAAGATTGAAGAAAATCTTGAATATCAAAAACAATATTTGGAAGACAACATAGCAACACATAAGGAAGAAGCATAAATGAGAGAGAATATATTGACATATCATCTTAAGGAAAGAACTAACGATCTAAACCCGCTTGAGGCAGAGTTTGGTCAAGAAGAGAAAATACTTGAAGAATAAATAATCACATTAAAAATCCATCTTGAAGAAGCGAAGAGAACAAAAGAAGTCATAAAGTGTCAGATAATGAAGAAAGAAGAAGAGGTTGAGAATCTTGAAGAAGAAGTTGTCACATTGAGAAGTAAAATCGTCAAGTTCAACAATAACATTGAAGAGATAGAAACATCTGCATTAGTTGTAGAGAATGAAGAGAAACACTCTAGGTTGTTAGAAAAGAAGAACGAAGAAAAGATTAGGAGTTATGCAGAAGTACTCAAAGGAAGGAATCATGGTCAATCAGAATCTAAGAAAACTAATAAAAGTACATCTTCAAGAATACCATCCATGTTCAAGCCACAAAGAAGCTTCAATCATGATCATGATCAATCAAGGCAGAAATTTAGAAGGAATACACCACAAAGAAGATCATTCACTCCCATGTATGTAAATTTCTTATATGATCATTGTTTTTATTGTACTAACTTTAGACATAAGGTTGCAGATTACAGGGATTATAAAAGAAATGTTCAAGCAATAAATGCTTATGTGGCCCCACATAACATTGAATGTTACAAATGCCACAACTATGGACACATAGCTCATGATTGTAGAAGCATGATCGATACTTCCATGAAAGATAACACTGATATCAGATATAAGAAAGTATGGATAAGAAAACAGGAAGAACGGGTGAACAAAGACCAGGTCCCGGATATCACAAGATTGATAATAAAACGAAATGAAGACAAATTTAAAAAGAAAAATGAAGATGTCAGATACATAAAGGTTTGGAAAATAAATGAAAGAAAAGGAGGACAAGTAAATAATGAACAGGTTCAAGAGATTGCACTTTCAAGTATTGTAGTGAAAGATGAATCCACAGAAAGAAAGAAATAAGTCATAGTTCAGAGAGATGATGAATCTACCGATGAAGATGAAGATGACTCCTCATCAAAGCAAGAATTGTTCTGAGCCATCCTACTTAAAGACTCCCATGTAATATGAGTATTAGACAGGGGGAGTCTATGTGGTAGTTGAGACAGACCAAAGAACCATCATTCAAGCAGCTTGGAGAGTTTGAGTAGACAGATTCAGAGCAGTTAGTTAGCAGAAGTACAATATGATAGATTAATCAGTTGTAGTAGTGAAGACTTCATGATAGTACAGTGACAGATGGGTCAATATTATAGACATTTGTGTAGCATAGTCTTGAACAATATGGACATAGATGGATTCGTAAGAACACTTAGTAGGTTTGGAGAGATATATGACAATGGATGAGAGCATGGATTCATAGATTGGTTCATAGACAAAGGGATATTATCATAACGGATGATAACTACATAGGAATATTTGAATGCTTATTCTTGAATGCTTTTCATAAATGTCAGTTGATTACACAAGGAAGCACAAATGAACAATAACTCCAAAAGGAAGAAGGTACATGAAGACTTATATTTTTTCTACACAACATCTTGCAGAGAAGTCAAGAGAGAGAAATAGAACAAAAAAGATAGGTATAAATATCATTCAGAGAAGTTTTTAGACATAGAGGTAAGAATAGATGGATGATTCCAAGGGAAGAGATTCATCAGATGTAGCATAGAGAGTTAGATGCTTGGAGAGAGAGAACATAGACATGTTTCCAGGGGAAGTGATTGTCACAAGGGAAGAATGAGCGATATGAATTTAGTGTTGCATCATAGTGATACCCTTTTTCAAAGGGAGAGATATTATTCATATGAAGGGAGAGAGAGTAATCAAAGGCTTAGAAAGAGAAAATATCAAACGAATTTAGACAGGGGGAGCAACCCCAAGGAGAGTTCAGTCAGTGGGAGCATATCTAAGGAGAGATACCCTTTGCCATTAGTGTCAAAGGGGGAGAGATAGAAACATTGATGAGGAGTATGAGCATGAATGTTATCATGACTAAGTATTTCCATCAATGTTGGCGTTGTCATCAATGCCAAAGGGGGAGATTGTCAGACAACTGGTTTAGATTGATGGACAGTTGGTTTGGATTGTTGGTTGTGTTATCACTAGAAATTGCTCTTGGACTGCTCAAGTGAAATCCTAGTACATCTTGAAAATAAAATGTCTTGATTTGGATAATTTGGGTTTTAGGAAACTTTGAGAGTGCTAAAAGTAATCAAGAAGGCAATGAAGCCATTGGGCATGGAGTCAAATACAAAACTATAACCTTGAACTAACATTCTATGGGCAACAAATGAAGAAAACAAAATCTTTGGCTAGTGGTTTCTTTGGGCTACCTCATCTTGAAAGTGATTCAGCTCAGCCTTTAGTTTCCTATTTTGAGAATGGAAGCCTCTATTTTTCCTGTAAAGATTCTTTAACTATCTATGAAGGGGCTGGGCCTTTCTAAATGCAAACCTTTCCAAGTTGAGGGTGTGACTGTAGCCATCCATGAGCTCTTTCATCTGAGCCAAGTTGACCTTATCTTCTTCTTTAAGACGAGCTATTTATTTTCTTGCATCTCTAAGCTGCTTGATAAGTCTTTTGTAGATCTGACTATCAGGAGGAACAATGGCATGTACAGTCTCACTAGGATTTTTCTCAAACTCCTCTTCCTCCTGCATGGGAAGTGTCTTGTCTACCTCATCAGGTTCCTTGACGGCTTTACTTTTATTCTTCTTTCTCAGCACAGGGGTTTCATCTTTTCTTTCAAGAGGCTTCTCAATTCCTTTCTCAGAGGTTTCATCTTTACTCTCCAAAGGTCTTTTAGTACCTTTATACTTACCCTTCTATACATGGGTTTCTTGTTTCCCTTCCATAAGCTGAGAACTACCTTTACCCTTCTTCCTCCGAATAAGGGTTTTTTATTTTTCCTCCATAGGCTTTTCAATTCTCTTACCCTTTGAACAGGGTTTTCTGGTAAAGACTACTCTTTGAAAACCTCCTTAGGAATTGATGACCTTGTGAAAGGCCTTTTACCCTTGATTTCGATTGCTAGAGGAGAAGAGGGAAAGATAAGCTTCTTCTTTTTATTGGATGCATCTTTGGTAGAAGAAGGCACCTCTTCTAACCCTGGTGGAGGGGGTGGTGAAAAATATTTGTGTGGAGAATAACAAAATTCTTTCTCAGCTTCTGTGACCTGCTTGTTGATATCTGAAACTTGAGTAGGGGCTCTTCCCTTCCTCTTCCTGCTGGTCCCTGCTTTAGTTGCACTAATGGGTGACAAAGGACTTGCCCTCTGTGATTGAGGAGTTGGTGCTAGATACAGCTTGAAATGAGAGGTAACAACAAAATGCTCCCATGAAATCTCTTTCTTACCCAATTCCTCATAGACTAGCATTCTGATAAGTCCAGAATGGAAAAGGCTAGAATCCACATCTTTAGATTTGGCTTGTATCTCGTCTGACATCTTACCTAAACTCCTCAACAAGTAATAGGGAATATCCATCTCAACCTTACCAGTAAAATGCAACAACAACCTTATATGGTACTGGTACAATGTGTTAAATCTCCCTTCACAAGTAAAATATCTCTGTATGATCTTAAATAATCTATCAAATTGTTCAATCAACTGACTCCTTGGCATACTTTTGGACAAATCAATGGCTTGATATTCAGGTTTAAAAAGATCTTTTGCATAGGCTGAACTCAAAGCCATGGCTTTGAACCACTTTTCACCTGTAATGGGGATTGTTATAACCCTAAATTGCACCACACATGCTTACCTAGCATTAGGCCAACTCATATCCCTTCTTTGCCAAAACGCTGCTGAACAACTCTTTGAAAATCCTCTTGTGTCAAGGCCCACGCGCCCTAACCCATTACTGCACATGTGTGCATGTTGGCTGACTCACTACAGCCCGTGTGTACCTAACAAAGAACGAAAAGAGGAAATTTTCCGACGGAACAAAAAGCTATGGGTCAGTTAACTGAAACTCTCGACCATGCATGGCCGAGGGTTCATCCAAAACCCTAGCTCCTTCTAGCCTATAAAAGAAGGGGTAGGGGTACCATTTGAAAGAGGAAAAAATATAGCGAAGAAACTCTGCCCATTTATGTAATCCATTGTCCCAACCCTTTAGCCTTTTCTCATGCCAAAGGATATTTAACGCAAAGCAGTTGAAGGACAGAAGAAGAGGAGCCCAGGATCAGGTTCAAGGAGCGGTGGTCGGTCTCAGCTTTGTTGTAAGTTGATTCACTTTCAGTAATAAAAGAATACTTTTCCCGTCCCAATGCATGAATTGTCTATGGTTTGATTATATTATGCTTGATTTCTAACCCTTGATTATAGAAGTAGCATGCATGCATAGTTGTTATTTTTCTTGAGTGCAGGTCATCTGTGGAAGGAGCAACGCAAGCAAGTGATCAAAGCGCAACAGAGGATCTACATCGAACGTCGGTAATAAGGTTGGTGGTCATTTTCCATGCATTTACTGTGAAAGAGGGGTTTAAATCTTGGGTTGTAGGTAAAAAAGTAGTTTCTTTTCAGTCAAAATCTGCATGCAAGTCTGACCCTAGTTTGCTAGTCCGTAGGGTGTTTTTCCCAACAACAGAATTGGCGACCGTACTGGGGATAATACTCTTTAGGGTTTTTGGATTTATTTAAGTTTTTGGGTAGTTTAAAGATTAGGTTTTCTATTTTTTATTTGCTTGTCTTTTTCTGTAAGGTCTGAGCTAGCAGGGAGACTGGTTTTCCATACCAGCTTTCCCTGACTTTCGCTTGACTATAGTTTTCGGGACACATAGAGGTACACGCGGCCTGCAGAAGGCCTGCATGCGTGTACCCTCACCCTATCCTCTTACAGCCCGCGTGTGAATGCTAGCTGTAGAGATAGCAGTAGCGTGTAGGGGTTCAGAGAACCTTAGAGGCAGTCCTCCTCTTCCCTGTCAGAATTATACATTCTCATGGGGTTTTCTGGAATCCTGTCTGAGTTTTGTTGGTTCACAGTCCTATCTCAGATTTTTTTTTTTTTCGCCTTATTATTCCTTGCATTATTTGTCTTTGTTGTTAGAAAGAGCATCCAAGCCTTCAAGGGACCCTGGTTATCAATACCAGAGGCCTCTTCCTGGTCTAGACTGCCTATTTTCATATTTTTTCTTAGGATTTAGATATATACGCGGGCTGTACAAGGTCAGCCCGCGTGTACATGCTTTTTGTCTCTGTCCAGCACGTGTTTGCACGCGTGCTGTTTTAGTGACAGTCGCGTGCTTGACAGGCTACTTTTTGTTTAGGGTGGGGCAGTCATCCCCTCCTTTGATAAGAAGTATTCCTCTTAGGTGTTTGAGTCTAGGATTGATCAGTCAGTAGGTTAGGTCATCTTACCCTTAGCCTGCTTTTTCTCAGTTGATAGTTGACAGAAAATATAAAAATAAAATAAAATTATGGTTTTTAGACAAACGTAAGATTCTTTGTTTTGTTTTTTATTGCCATTGTGTGATTCTTTACTTTGATTCTTTGTGATCTATGCTTTAAGCCAGAATTTGTCTTTCTTGGTTTTGTGCTTGTCGGTATTTTCCCTTTGTTGCTTTACTAGCACTTAAATAAATAAAAAATCTCTTTTCATTTTCTTCTTTGGTTGAAGAGTGTGTTTCTTCATCATTAGCTAGGGAGAAGTCTTTTATTTCATAAGTTTTTGCAGTGCATTTAGAGCATAAGTAGCTCATAGTCGAGCGAAATTCATTTATGTTTGTTGTATAAAATCTTAGAAAAAATTGAAAAGAAAAAGAAATCTTTCTTTGTGAAAAGTTGTTGAAATTTTGCATTTAGTAAAAGTCTTTTGTTTCCATCTTTTTTCATTCACTTTTGCTTTCGTCTTTATACATCATCAGTTTCACCTTCATACCCCGTGACGTAAGAAAAATCCTTAAAAGCAACACTAATCTTAAAATCTACTAGACTTTTTGTTTGTAGGGTTCACAAACTAGTTCAGGACTAGGGCCTTGGATTAGGTTGGAGAGGAAACTTTCCAAGGCCATTCAAAACCAAACATTAGAGTCTGTGATAGGGAGTGTCTAAGTCCATTTTCGTGGAATTTATCTGGGACCCTCCTCTAACACAGGGGATAAACACGAGGTCGCATGCAGAAAGGTAGCGGAGATAACCCCTCCAAAGCCAGACCAATCATAGTGGAGAACACATATCGATGGCTTGTTTTGGGATTCCGTCGTTTGCATTTGCCACGGGGCTTCATGGGTCTCAAATTCGTTCGAGATCCTCAGTTTTCTTCCGGACCATTTGTTCTCGATACCCTTGACAGGTTTCAGGCTTGATACCCTGCTCATTGTGGTCTACCCGACTTTCGACTGTACCCGCCTGGTGACTGTTCACGTGCTGGCAACCTAGTTGCCAATCTTTTTAGGGACATACACAGGTGACTGCGGGGGTATGCCGTAGTACCTAGGACAAACATCGGGCCACGCTTTGCAGAGTATACCTGGAGGGTGCTTCCGTGTTCGAGTTGCACTTGCACCGGTAAGTTGCTCTAGTGTTGGTTGTTGTAACTGTTCTTCAAAATAGTTTAGTGATTGCTTGTCTTATATCTTAGGGGCTTCTTTTTAGTGTGTGTTACTTTTGAACGTGTAGAATACCTTAGCATGTATTGGATCTTCTCACACAGTGGAGGATCCCGTGCTCCGCCGATCACGAAGGCTTCTGGGCCTTCCGCCGGTTACACTGGAGCCACCCCCGCCACCATTAAGGCGGAAGCTAGACCAACAAGGGTCTTTTGAAGCAACCGAGTTACAAACCTTTGTGCTCTAACAACTCCCAAAGGAATCAACCACCACTCTTGGCTCAGTTGAAACCCCAACCACTGATACCTGGCCACCGTTTACTGCACCAATCCAATTTCACGAACGCCAATTAGTGCCTCACACAACTATGGAAACAAACGTTGTTACTTCTTCTGGGAATTCTTCGGTCCGAGCCACAAGAGAGTCATCTCCTAACTTACCATCGTCGGTCCGAGCCACCATGGTCTCGGCCACAACTACGTCGCACAGTGGACTGAACCCGTCTATGGCGGTGGCCACAACCCCCTTCACACCTAGTGCGATAGGCCCTCTGTTCTCATACGGTATGCCTAGTTCAGGTACAAGTCCTGCACTAACCTACTCCACTTTACAGACTTTGGGCCTGGGGGCAGGGAGCTCTAATTCTCCTCTGCAAGGTCAACTTGGGGGCACTCCCGTCCCTCTTAACGCTTTTCCTTACGCAGGAGGTCATATCCCTCCTTCATCCCCTTCGCTTGGTGGTCCGCATCAGCAGTCTGCCGGGAAGCCTACACACACTAGTTTATTTGGAGCAGGGAGTCAAGGAACCCCTACACACAGTACGCCGGTAGGTTCGACACCATTTGTTTGGAACGGGACGTTTGGTAACAACACTTTCTCATCCACCTCTTTCCCGTCTGGGAGCAATCCCATTTTTGGACAGTCTACTCCTGCGCAGGGTACTATTCCTGCACAGGGGGCACATATAGCAGGACCTTGGAACTTAGGACAAGGATCCGTTCCCTCCACTGGAATGTTGTTCTGGGGTAATTCTTTCCACATTCAATGGAACCCTGGATAGACTACTATGCCTCTCCCATCAGGACCGGCATGGGGTAATCCTTCACAAATTCCTTCGAACATGATGCATGCCCAACACCCTATGTCCTTTATGGGAAATCAGCCAATGATGTCTCCACAGATGCAAAATCCTTATGCTGGTCAGGGCCATGGTTTCTACCAGAATTCGAGCCAGCAGCCAAACTTTTCATGGCAACCTGGTGCTAGTCAAACCCCAAGACCCTTTTTCCCAGGTTATCAACAGCAACCCAAACTACCATTCCTGGAAACTTTACACTTTCCAGATTTGACAAGGTTGTTAAATGATCCTATTTGTCAAGATCCACGTTGGCCTCCTATGCCAACGAAGTTGCCTTCGTACATTCCAAATTTTGAGGCCAATCCTAATGAAGATCTAGGTGATCATGTGACTACCTTCCATATTTGGTGTTCATCTAACTCATTTAAAGATGACTCCGTACAATTGTGATTGTTTCAATGCACTCTTATCGGGAGTGTCACGAAATGGTACATCGAGCTCAATCGCTCAAGATACTCTTCTTTTAGCAAACTGGCGATAGCCTTCCTTAACCATTTCTAGTTACATGTGAGATACAATGCTGGCACAGAGCTGCTCGCCAATTTTGAACAGACAACAGTGGACCATATCTCTGATCATATCCGAGAATGGAGACGCCGAAAGAGTCTAATCAAAGTACTCGTTCCACCAGCATTCCTGCTTGAGTGGTTCCTTAAGTCTTTGGTCCCACAGTTATCCAAAGACGTCGCGACTTCCGGAGTTTTCTCCGAAGAATATGTCATCATGAGGGCTCAACAGTTTGAGCTCATCTATTCTCAGTCTGGTTTATTATACAACATCTTTCTCGATGTGCCACATTTGATACTGGATAAAACTAGACAGAGAGTTGGACCACATGCCGATGGTATTGTTGGTTCAGCACAAACCAAGCCCGCTGAGCAACTAACAAAACAGTTGCAACAGTTATCCATACAACACACAGCGGCACGCCAAACTATTTCTTTGGCTGCTCCCCCTACCCAAACGTCGGACGTACACTCCGTGCAGTCAACTAACCCAAAGGCCACCCAGCAGCCTGAAGGGAAGAAAAAACAACGAAAGAAGGGTAAGGGGGATAAAAAACCCACTGATAATGTTGGCGGGGACACTACGGAAAAATGGAAGGCGAGGTATCCTTGCAACTTGTGTGTGGAAGAACACCCGACCCATCTTTGTCCTCGAATTGCATGTTGGGTATGTGTTATATTCTTTGCATGTGTGTGTGTGTGGGTGCGTCATATACGACAAATGCGTCTGACGATCCCTGATTTTAGCTATTTTTAGCGGATTTTTCTATTTTTAGCTTATTTGTAAATTAATCCCGGATTAAGGGATTAGGGTTTTGGTATCTATGGAATACCTAAAAACATTGTATATATTGTATGGCGAATGGTGAAATTCGATATAATGAAAATAAGAAAGGTTTTCCCGATTGAGGGTTTCCGGTAAAAATCTCCGTGTACTTTGTGTATGAGCCATTGATTAATTTATGTATTGCTTAAAAATCTATATGCATTGCTTTACTTCGCAGGTTTAAAACTTACATGTGGTATCAGAGCACGTTTTTTGCTTCATAGGGACGCCTTTGTTGCTGAGGGTTTGGCTCGGTCTTGATAGATCAAGTTTATCTTGGGTCTGTGATAAACCTGGGTTCAGTGGGAGATTTTCAAGTGGAGATTCGAGTAAAGCAAGAGGAATGGCGAGCTCATCTAGAATCGAGATAGAGAAGTTCAATGGTAAAAACTTTGAGCTATGGAAGTTCAAGATGGAGGACCTTCTTGTAGACAAAGAACAATGGATCGTTATGGATCCTGGTACACAGCCTACTGGTACACCATCTACAGGCACACAGGCTACTGGTACACAACCTACCAGTACACAAACTACTAGTACACCAGTTACTAGTATGTCAAAGGAAGATTGGGACAAGTTGGACAGAAGAGCAAGGAGTACCATTCGACTCTGCATGGCAGATTCGGTGTTGTTGAATGTCTCGGGAGAATCTACAGCCAAGGAA
>ML834027.1:11251-26070 GCA_009831015.1 Picea engelmannii | reverse complement strand
GTTGACTATATAATCCCCTGGACCCCTAGATGCAAAGAAAACAACAAGTGGGAGAATGTTGGGTATGTGTTATATTCTTTGCATGTGTGTGTGTGTGGGTGCATCAGATACGACAACTGCGTCTGACGATCCCTTCACCTAGAGCTCTGTCGTGTGCGTCGGGTGATTTCCTAGGGGGGGTCCCAGGGGGGGGGCAGGTATGCCCCCCCTAGTTACGCGCAACATTCAATATCGGGCGGTAGCCCGGGGCCGACGGGGTTCGTGGCAGTGCCCCAAAATTTGTTTTGGGTGGTTTTTGCTATTTTTAGCGGATTTTGCTATTTTTAGATGATTTGTAAATTAATCCTGGATTAAGGGATTAGGGTTTTGGTATCTATGAAATACCTAAAAACATTGTATATATTGTATTGCGAATGGTGAAATTCGATATAATGAAAATAAGAAAGGTTTTCCCGGTTGAGGGTTTCCGGTAAAAATCTCTGTGTACTCTGTGTATGAGCCATTGATTAATTTTTGTATTGCTTAAAAATCTATATGCATTGCTTTACTTTGCAGGTTTAAAACTTACATTGCAGAGGCCCAAAAATTTTTCACATAGCAACAACAGGCAGTGTTGACTAATTCTTTTCGACATGGGAAAAATTTAACTCAAGCCTCTACAAGTACAGAAGGGGGCAGCCAAGAAACCTGCCCTCCTCCAAAAAATCCCTCATCCGCGAACGTATATATGGTTAGGGGTGATGCTTTCATAATGACTAGAGCGCACGACTATAGTAAACCAAGTGCTTCTGAGAAGGGTAAAGAAGATGATCTCCCATCTCTTCCTCTACAGATCGAGAAGACATTGGGAGTAACAATGACACGCATTCCAAAGGGTGCATTTAAAAAAGCTTCTCACAACCCAAACGCAAGGGCCGCCCAAAATTACTCTGTGGTGGAGGATTTATCACAAACCCCTTGTACGATGTCTGCTTTGGAGGTCCTCCAAAGCTTCCCTGCTCAGAGGAAAGCCTTGTTAACCGCTTTGGGCTCTACTGAGACTTGTAATCCGGGTACCATCATGTTAGATACAACCGACTTAAAACCTCGTTTGCCTTACCACGTAGTGTTTCAGATAGTAGTGGCTCATCCCATGAAAACTTTTACACGGAATATCTTCCACATGGTGGTTGACGAGGGCACCTTGACATGCGTTATGTCATTAGCATGTTGGAAGGCCATTGGCCAGCCCACTTTGTCTCCATCACCTACTCTCCTCACTGCTTTTGACATTCGTTCTTTCCAACCACATGGCATCGTTCATTCTTTCCCTGTGCAGTTAGGAGGGAAGACCATGTGTGTCGAAGTAGAGGTAGTCGATGCTCCCCTCGACTATAACCTCTTGTTAGTTCGGAGTTGGACTTATGCTATGAAAGCTGTGGTTGCTACATTTTTTCGAGTCTTGTTGTTTCCACATGAAGGTCGGATAGTGACCATCGATCAATTGTCTTTCTCCAGACCTGACCCAACTTTGGGGGCATCCACAGTCTCATTGATAGATAATCCTCAACCAGGTATCGTTAATGTAGGAGTTGGTTTGTGCCCATCCTTTATGGGTACCTTCGATTACCCACCTCCTCACGATGATGTCAAATTTATATCTAATCACCATAAGGTTGAGATTTTTCAAGTTTTGTCATTCCGCACGACTTACTTTGAGGATCCTTGGATTATTCCTTCCCCATCAGCCATGATGGATGAGACAAGGCACTCATGCATGTCCATGCCCTTATCGGCCGCTGAAGTAGCATACTCTTTAGTCCAGCAAGCTTCAGCTAACCCTGATCTGACTACCGCATAAGAGTTAGATCCACTTCTAGAGCCTATTTGGGCTCAGGGTTCTCTTGCTAAAATTGATTCGTTAGACTTAGTCTTGCCTTCTGACGAAGCAGTAATCGAAGCCATGACTAGTCCGGACAAACCTTGGGAAGATCTTCATCACAGATCATATTTCCTCCCAGAGTTACGCCAAATCGAGGCAAAAGAATTCACTGTTACCATGACAGGAGATCAACCATGTCCTATTGATCTCTTAGCTACACAGGAAATTTATGCTGAGGGAAACATGGCGACTATCACTGAAACCATACCCATAAACATCTCCTGAAACCCTAGCATCGTGGAGAATGTCTTCGTCAGAGCGGATTGCTTCCCCGAAGAGATTCAAATTTATACGGATCTTTTCAAAGAATTCCACAACATTTTTGCCTGGTCTTATGAGGAAATGCCAGGTATCGATCCGAAAATAGTTGAACATGAAATCACAACATATCCTAATGCCAAGCCTGTTCGACAAAAACTTCGTCCAGTTAATCCTAAGAAAGCAGTAGCCATCAAGATTGAGGTTGAGAAATTGCTAAAGGCAAGTTTCATTTATCCTATTCATTTGACTCAATGGGTGTCAAACCCCGTGCCGGTCAATAAAAAACAAGGCACAATTTGTGTATGTACCGATTTCCATGATTTGAACAAGGCATGTCCCAAAGATAATTTTCCAACACCATTCATTGGCCAGATCATTGATGAATGTGCCGGTTGTGAAGCCTTTTCGTTCATGGATGGTTTTTCGGGATATAATCAAATCCAAATCAAACCTAAATACCAACACAAAACGACATTCATTTGTCCGTGGGGTACATTCACATATCATAAGATGCCTTTTGGCCTTAAAAATGCTGGAGCCACATTCCAGCGGGCCATGTCTTTTGCGTTTCATGACCTCAAGCATATAGTCGAGGCCTATCTAGATGATTTATCATTACACTCTCGCAAGTGAACGGATCATCCCACACACCTTAGACTAATCTTCGAACGCTGTCGCTACTTCAGGATTCGCTTGAATCCAAACAAGTGCAGCTTCTGCGTAATATCAGGACGTTTTTTAGGTTTCATCGTATCAACAACAGGGATCATGGTCAATCCTCTTAAGGTGGAGGCAATAATCCAATTTCCCCCCCCACGCACAATCTTACAACTTCAGAGTCTACAAGGCAAGGCGAACTTCTTACGACGCTTCATCGCCAACTATGCCAAAATCACCAAGGGCTCTATGCGTTTATTAAACAAAGACGTTCCCTTTTTCTGGGATGACGCTGCTCAAAGCTCTTTCGACGCATTAAAACACGCCCTCACAACTGCACCCCTGCTACGGCCACCTAACTATAACAAAGATTTCTTATTATATCTGGCTGTCGCAGAGTCAACCATAGGCATGGTTTTAGTTAAGGAAGACGATTCGTTCTCAAAATACGTGATCTATTACCTGAGCCGAGGCCTCGTAGGACTGGAACTTAATTATTCTCATATCGAAAAACTTGCGTTGGCATCAGTTCATGCTGTTCAACGGTTCCGTCACTATGTTCTGTTTCGCAAGACCACCGTCATTGCTGTCGTGAATCCATTCTAGTACATGTTGACATGACGAGTTGTAGGCGGAAAAATCAGTAGATGGATAGTCATCCTCCAAGAATTTGACTTAGACTTTGTTTCAGCAAAGTCCAATAAGTCATTGGTCTTCGCAGAGCTTATCTCGGAACTTCCGGTTGAGTCAGGTGACGTTGTGCCTGAGGAATCGCCTATCCGGGGGGATATGTTTTTGATTTCATCTTCAGACCCCTGGTACGGAGATATACTTATCTATCTCCAGACTTTGAAGTGTCCCACCTCTGCTTCTCGTGACGAGCGTCGGCGGATACGCCATTAGGCTAAAAATTATCTCATACTCGATGATACGTTGTATCGGAGAGGTGTAGACTGCATCTTGCGTCGATGTCTCACTCATGAGGAGGCCATCATAGTGCTCAACGATTGCCATACTTGAGCTTGTGGCGGTCATTTATCTGGGTTAGCAACAACCCAAAAGATTCTACGAGCAGGTCACTTCTGGCTGACACTTATCAAAGATTGTATCGAATTGGTCAATAAGTGCCATCCGTGCCAAATCTTCTCTCGGAAGATGAGGGCACATCCCGCTCCTATGTTTCCCATCATCACAGTTGGTCCCTTCACTAAGTGGGGGATTGATTACATTACATGCAACCCCCCATCAGCAAGGGGGCACTGCTATATCATCGTAGCTGTCAACTACTTCACTAAGTGGGTCGAAGCTATGCCAACGTTTAAAGATGATGGAGAGACTGCAACTCTCTTCTTATTCAACCAGATCATAGCAAGGTTCGGCGTCCCGAGAGAGATTGTCACTGACCATGGCAGTCACTTTCAAAACCAAATGATGACCGAATTAACATCAAAGCTTGGGTTACAGCAGGAACATTCATCACCTTACTACCCCCAAGCCAATGGGCAGGTAGAAGCTGTAAACAAAACTCTTAAGACTATTCTACAACGAACTATCAACTCAGCCAAATCAAATTAACATTTGATGTTATACTCGACATTATGGGCTTACTGAACATCTGTTAAGACTGCAACTGGTTTATCACATTTTCAACTCGTTTACGAGCTGGAGGCAGTCTTTCCCATCGAATGTCAAATCCCATCTCTCAAATTGGCAGTACAGTTATTGCCAAACACTTCTCCTCTTGAAGAACGGTTAGTACACCTTGAGCAGCTTGATGAGCAGCGTCGTGATGCGGCCCTGACCAATGAGTCTCATAAACATAAGGTCAAGTGTCAATATGATAGATCCGTTCGTCCTCAGATTTTCTCTGAAGGCGACCTTGTCCTGGTCTACGACCAAGACAAGGACCCCCTGGGGGCAGGAAACTTTAAACTCATGTGGTTCAGACCCTTCATTATAAAAGAGGTATTAAAAAAGGGTGCTTATCGTTTGGTTGATTTTGAAGGGAATTCTTTGGCGGAGCCTAGAAATGGGCTCTACCTCAAGAAGTATTACTCATAGACAGGTCACTGTGGGTAACTTTTGGTAACATATGTATAGTCTTTGTACTATTACTTTTTAAGTTTCTTTTAAAGTGTTATGGACGTGTCATTGATGTTATATTTCGTCAATATGGTAGATGTCAAGTGAGTCCGAGGTGTTCGTTGGATATGCAGACAATGCTAGTTGACACATGCAGAGGCTTGCCTCCGCAGCTTGGGTAATCTTTACACCCTAGGGTCAGTTGTTATCTTCCGGAGGTATATTCTTAGGTGACACCACAAATAATTTCGCCGAGTATAGTGCAGTTATTGAGTTTCTCCGTGACGCCTTGTCATTGGGTATCTCTCATCTCCGGGTCTATCTCGATGCTCAACTAGTTGTGTCGCAGCTACACAGAGTATACCGGATTCATGATCCGACTTTACATCGACGATTCCTTAGGGTACGTCTCTTAGAACGAAACTTTGATTATATTACATATTTTCATGTTCATAGGGGATTAAACCAAATTACAGATACTCTAGCTAATCAAATTTTAGATTGGCATCTTGCCCACATATAAAAAGAACATGGACATAAACATGTAAATACATTTTTGCACACATAATCCATAAGACAAAAAAGATAAAAACCATATATAAAAATCATAAAATAACCAGAGTACATAGATGGACGCAAGCGCCTAAAAAATGGGAATAGTAACGAGTCACCGGGCTTATGCCCTCAAAAACTATATACAAATAGGTGCTCCTGGCACATGAAAAGTCTAAAGTCTATTCAGGGCCTATGGGCCCGATTATAATCATCCACAGTACGGGCTAAATGCTAAAAAATCAGACCCATGTTCGAGGTGCCCCCACAACATGAGGCTGCATGGATGGCGGCAAGTCCTCTATCTATGCCATCGGGACTGTGCGAGTGAGCGCAGTAAAGTTCCACTCAACTCGTCTAAGGACCCTCTCGGCCTCTCCGGCTGGGAGGTTCCCTGCTACTGTTGCTCCCCCAGTGGCGACAGCCGCGACTTCTGATCGTGGACGACGCTTGTTCCGTGCATAGTCGGCAGGTCGCACGGGTCCCACATCTACATGCAACAAACGTTTACCCGTCAAATACTCTGGCATACAAAAAAATGATATATATAACAAAAAGACATAAAAAATACATATGCAAACAAAAAAACTACAAAGGTGGAGATGTACCCATCTCCCCTCGCTCCTCACCAAGAGGCACGGGTATCTCAGGATCTCTAGAGAAATCTATCCCTGCATACGGGTAGTCCTCGATAACAGGGATCTGTCATGACATCCAAGCAAAGAAGTCATTGTCGAAGGACTCAACGGTCCTTCCACCACCCTGTCGCGGCAGTAACACTGTCCATCTACACACTGCAGGGAAAGAGGCCAGATGTCCTCGTACTACAACCCGAGGACTGAAACTCGGAACTCTCTCAAAAAATAACGAACACAAGATGGTCCTGAACCCGAAGTTCCTCTGTGTCCGCTGTCGGCAATCTTTCAATTGCCTCTTCATGCACTCAAGTAGTGTGGTACTCCAGTCAAAAATTTGTGCATTCATGCACTGGATGGCACAGTTCATCTGTGCGTGTGAAGCCTGATGCACGACTGTTGAGCCAGTAATCTGCCCAATCAGTAACAAGATAGTCTGCAGTGCTAAGTTGGTAATCTTGCTAATGGGTACCTGGGAGCCCGCACGTTTGGTCCCAGCCTCACAGTGCTCAGCTATCAATTCTGAGATCTTACTCGGCCCCGCAGGAAAAGTCTGGAAGTTGAATGGTTCCCCTCTCCTTGAGAGGCCAGTCAGAAAGTAAATATCCTCGGTGGTGGGCACCAGTGATTGCCCCTCTCGCATAAATGTCTTTGCATCAAGATGCCAATAGTCAATCAAGGCATTCAGTAGTCTTGGTTGCGCGCGCATAAACGGACATAGAAAGAATTTGAGTAAACCACATTGCATTAACACGGCCACAACATTCGGATCTGCAGCAACCAACTCACTGATTGCCTCATGCTCCCTCTTCCTCCACTAGACATACATCCTGCCAACACAACAAGGTAAAGGAGGGTCAGTACTTCCTTTTAGTTTGTTTTTTCATCATACAAGGGGGGTACACGCGGGCTGTAGAGGTGACAGTCGCATGTACACGCGGGCAGAGTGTACTCTGCCCATATGTACATGCAGTCTGTCCAGAGACAGCCTGCGTGTACCTAGGGCCGACCTTTTTAAGGTCGACGCCCACCCAAAAAACCAACTAAATAACTAAATTGAAGTATTGAATAGCTAGATAAGGGAGTTTGTACTTACTTGGTCCAAGCAGAAGTTCGTTTCGTCCACTGTAGCTCCCATAATCACTATCTTTGGCAAAGGGCGTCTTTTGGTTCCAGAGTCAATTTCCAAATCAACAATGGTGATAATGAGTTGGCAGCTTCTATTTATAGACTTTTTGGCCTCTTTTTGTGACTTTTTTGGCCCCCCTTATCAGTTTCTTTATACCAAAAACCATTTAGAGTGATCCAGGAATCATATGGGAGGAATTTGATCAGGTATTGGGACAGTTTTTTTGAGTTTCGAGAAAATATTAACAGTCCATTAAAAAAAAAAAAAATCAACTTGAGCATATAGGTTAGGTTATCACCCCAACTTTTGCATCTCGTTGTATTTTTCTTCTGCTATAGGATCGATCCCATCCTGTTGTGACACGGAACCGTCATATCTGCTCTATAAGTGTCACAACTTGGTGGTAAATCTTACCAGAACATGGATGCCCTAGGTAGGTCCTGGTTGCATTATGGTGTCCATGTTGTTTCTAAAACCACTATAGGATCGGTAGTCCGTATAGTCTTTTATGAATATGAGTTTGAGCCTCATTCGCATGGGTCTTTTTCACTCTCTGTCTTACCCTCAGGACTCCCAACAAAAATATCGGGTCTCCTTTTAAGCCCTTTTCAGACCCTCTAAAAATGAAAAGATTACCGAGCGATCTTGTGGCTTTTCACGCTCGTTAAACTGAAATTTGAAGTCACGTCTGTCCGACGGTAGTTTATCCCTTTTTCAGTCCGGACGGTCAACTGTACGAACAAAGGTATACTCTATTGGATTCTCATTCTTTAGAAGCGTACTCTCAGGTATAATTTTATTCCTTTTTCGGGCCTGAGGGACTAAATTTACGAAAAAGAAACCCCCACGGAGTCCATAGTTAAGCTCTTTTCAGACTCCCTAAAATTGAAAAGATCGTCGAGTGACCTTATTCTTTCACACTCGTTAAATTGGTCCAGAAGAATATTCCTGACAGAGTCCATAGTTAAGCTTTTTTCAGACTCCTTAAAAGTGAAAAAATAGTCGAGTGATATTGTCATTGTCACACTCGTTAAAATGGTTTTGAATTGACGTCTAATTGGTGCTAGTTTATCCCTTTTTCGAACTGACTAGACTATTGACGAAAAAGGTACCCCAGCGGAGTCTCCTTTTGTGCTTTTTTAGACTCTCTAAATATGAAAAACCACTGAGCTTACCTTCTCTGGGCTCGTTAAACTTACATCGAAGGATGTTACCATTGCATGTTCTATCAACCACATTTGCATACCTTATCCACCAGCCTTGTGACAGTTTGTTTCTGCATCTTAACACCTTTGGCTGCCGGAGGATTTTCCCCGAGTATCATTTTACCAGAACATCAGTGTTGTCCTTGTGCCTTGATCTTGTATGTTTGTAGTACTCGTTCCTCCATTGTAATGTAATATTCCTTTATTCTTTTTCAAAAATTATCAAAAAGAACAAAAAAATCAAATATACCCCAAAAAGAGGATGGGAAAAGTATTTTCTTTATTGGCAGCATAATGAGTCGCCCTTGGATAAAGCACATCTATCCATTTGATCATCAGAATATGGGATGTAGTACGACCTTAGGAAGCTTTTCTCGCTAT
This sequence comes from Picea engelmannii, assembly GCA_009831015.1. Taxonomy (NCBI): domain Eukaryota; kingdom Viridiplantae; phylum Streptophyta; class Pinopsida; order Pinales; family Pinaceae; genus Picea; species Picea engelmannii. The sequence goes on along the minus strand of ML834027.1, from coordinate 17,247 downwards.
ATAGAGTTGTGTCCTCCACCGTTTGGTTACTCTTCCAAACATATGGAGAGTTTGCGTTGCCTCCTGCTTCATAGAATTATGATTAGCATATATGATGCCTGAGTCTTATCACTTGTCGTGCTATTTTCCAAGGGAAGTTTGTCACTAAGCCTGAGTCGGCCCCTTTGCAATATGTATCTTGTCTGCATACCTGGCCATCCTGAACGTCTAATCAAGTCCTTGTTCGAAATCACTGAAGCCTTCAGTCTGATCATCAAGATTATCAAGTACATAACCGACGAGTCGTCGAAGACCTCTTGGTAGTGCAGTTGTACACTCATATTACACTCCTACCCGAGTTTTAGAAGATTTTGAAGTTGTTTCTCGAGCTCTGAAGTACAGCCATCAGGCCGAATCAGCTTCTGGAAGATGGGTACTCTATATGTATATCTTTCTGATTTCGAGATGTAGCTCCATTGTGTATTATTCGCGGCTACTCTTTACAGTTATTTGACATGGATCTACAATGTATTTTATTGGTATCCATGGTTCTATTTTATCCCGAGCATGGGTATGCCCGCTGTTGAAACAGACCTTGAATTTTTTATCTTGAGGATGGAAAATTTGTATTTTTGAAATCTTAGCATTTTCCAAATTTCCTAAACAAGAATTTCATCACTGATAAATTCACGATGCTTTTAATTATTTATTTTTGGACAAAAAATGGAAAAAATCTAAACGAAAATAAGTTTCTAACACTTTTTCAAAACAACCTTTTAAACGACCAATATTTTAAAATTAAAGGAATTTTAATTTAAATCGAAAAATCGGGATTTCAGAGTTTTGAATGAACAAATGTTCAACGCAAATTGAATAGTGAAATCTCGATTCCCGATTTCCCGATACATTAATCCTTAATTAAAACATCATTTACTTAAATCATAATGAAAAAGGGCTTCAGAAATTTTGGAGAAAGCCAATTTTTGTAATATCAGCTTTGAAGTTTATCGGAATCGAAATCGCAAATAAGATTCTGGATCCTGCAATTTTGTGACTATGTTTCTTCCCCTGTTTATCATGTTTTGTTAAATTTTCTTCTTAATGCGTGTTTCTAACAAGTGAATCAATTTGAAGTTGGTATACATTGTTGTTTATCGTTTCAGATTGGTTTGGATGTTGAATGTTTTACAGTATTTCCTCTGAAATTACTTTAGTGATTTTAAGACCTGTAAACCTTTTGTTCCTTAATATCTAATTCTGTTAGAAACATCATTTTTCTTTCATCATTGTTCATTGAAGTATAAGATTCTTTCTAGATAAAAGCCTTATATTTCTTTGTATTGTGTTCCATTGTTTCCATTCTCAAAATTGTTACAAAACCAGGAAACGGCCTTGATTGTGTTTTCACATTACTGTTTTAGATTTTGAAGTTGTTTCATTAATATCATCTCTGAAAATATGAAGTAACCAATCGATAAAAATCATTTTACAAAACCTTTTAAAACCCTAATACCCATGACAGTCCCTAGTGGTAGACAACCAAACGTAGAACCTGGTCTCCAGGATCAAACCATCATTGCCCTAAACTTATTTAACACCATTCTGCAAACAACAACCAATAGGGCTGAGTTAGAAAGATCGTGGGCTGCTATTGAACGTGACATTAGCATCCAAGAGCAACGAGAAGCAAGACAAAGACAGTTGAGAAACTGAATCTGATCTAGTCTTTCTTTGTTTCTTTATTTTAAAACTCTCATCATAAAAATCTTTATTCAGATGCCTCGACGATATGTTTTATAGCCTTAAAACATAAACTCTGGAACAACATCTTTTTTGGCACCGTTGTCGGGGAGCGAAGAAACGAATTATTTCCCTGGGAAGAACGACATTGACACTTTCTGTTGTTGATAGTGAACAAGAGCAGAAAACTTTCTAAGGCTAAAATTATCTTTCACTTGGTGACTCCACATTAAATAAACTGGCTAGTAGCCGTAAGAACACCCGAAAAAACCCGGATAACAAACAGACCTCGCCAGTCTCTAATCCAGAAAAAATCTTAAAATCAAGAAAATCAATTAAACAAATCCTTTTATCAACTTATTTTGCAGATCAACCTAATTTTACACAATCACATTCATCGGAAACCTTCGAACGATCACTTTCGCTTCCCCCTTCTTTTGATTCTTTTTATTTTCCCGAAGTTTCATCCCCAGCTTCCCAAGAATCTTCTCCACACATTGTCCCAATTTCAGTCCCAAATCTAACCATGGCAGCACAAGGAGGTGCTGGAGGTGGAGGGGGTGCTCCTGGAGGCGGTCAAGTACCAGTTCCCGGGATTTTTGCCAAAGTGGCTGCTAGGTATGCTCCCCTAGTCCTTCCTGTCCCTCTTCATGATCTCCCTGAGAACTATATGAAGAGTCTCCCTAAATTTACCGGAGAGGGTGATTTAACTGCCCAAGAACATATCAACTTTTTCGATCAATTTGCAGATATACTTGGAATAGAGCATGAAGATGTTTATTCCAAATTACTTGTGCAAACTTTTGAAGGACAGGTGAGAACTTGGTTTCGATCCTTACCAGCTGGATCACTAAGATCCTACGAAGAGCTTGAGAATGCATTTATCAGATAATGGGGTGAAAGGAAAGATCACCTCTACTACTTAACAGAATTCGGAGCCCTAAAAAAGAAAAATTCCGATTCAGTGTTGGAATTCACTCAAAGATTTAATAAATTATATAATACAATTCCTGCTGAAGTTAAACCTTCCCAACCTTCATCCAAAGTAACTTATGTTGGGGCTTTTGATCCTGACTTTGCTTTACTATTGAGGGAGAGAAGATCAGTAGATCTCCCTAAAATGCAAGATGATGTTGTTGAAATAGAATCCAATATGATGGCATCAGGGAAGCTGAAAGCAAAGACTGAAAATGTAAATAAAGAAAATAAAAAATTTAAAGAACAAGGTGGACCTTCAGGGTCAGGAAAATCTGATGGAGATAGAATAGATGAGATGGCTAGGGTCATCCAACAACTCTCAAACAAAATTTCAAAAATGGAGTTAGAAAAACCTAGAAGGGATAATTTTCCCAGAAAAGATTTTCGAAAAAATCCTGAACCACAAGGACCACATAAAACGATAAAAAATGAAGATCAAAAAATTCAAGCACCCTTCAAGAGTGAAGATTATATTGGAGAAGAAGATTTTGGTGAATTTGAAGGATTGGACGAAGATATTAGTAATCTTGGTGATGATAATAGGTATCCTTATTTATCTAGACAGGATTATGAAGCGTCTTTGATTAAAGAAAGCAAATCAGAAGATAAAGTTAGCAATAATGCCACTGATGATCATACATATCAAAGTGTTGCAGATGATATTATTGCTGATTTGCAGGGGAGATATAATCTGAGACCGAGAAATAAAATTCTTCCTAATGTTCAAACGAAAAAGGTTTTGCTTAGAAATGATACTGATGAGGAAAACTCAAAGGTTGCAGATAAACAGTCTGCAAAAAGAAATACAACTGATAACCCTGTACAGTTAGAGCCAGTAGGAACTACCCCTGTAAATACACAAACTCCAATAAAAGAAAATAAGGTTACATCACAACGTAAAACTGAGAAAAAAGTTATGGAAGCCCCACACATTGAAAATGACAAGGCCATAGGCAATTTTAACTTGGAAAACGAAATAAGCAAGATCAAAATTCCTATCCCCCTTGTCGAATTAGCTAAAAATCCAGTATACCGAAAACAAATAGCCAAAATGATTAATTTTTCTGAAAAGGAAAGTCAGGTCGACTCAATTAACTTAGAAGATGATAAACCTATCATAGTTTTCGGTCCGCACGTAGAAGGAGCAAAGGACACAGTGGCTCCTTTTTATATCACGCTTACTATTTTTGACCACCTTTTACACAAATGTATGTTGGATTCTGGAGCTTCACATAATGTCATGCCTAAAGCAATAATGGATAAACTTGGTCTCGAAGTCACAAGACCCTATGGTGATTTATATTCTTTTGATTCTAGGAGAGTTAAATGCATAGGGATGATTAAAGACCTAGTAGTTAACTTGGCCATGATACCCTCTAAAAGCATCCTTATGGATGTGGTAGTTGCAGATATTCCCCCAAAATATGGAATGCTACTATCTAGATCATGGGGTGCTAAGCTTGGAGGATCCATCCAGTTAGATATGATGTATGCTACGATCCCTGTTTTCGGAGGACAATTCACTCGACTATACAGGGAAACTCGGATGGCGTTCATTGTGAGTGACCCAAAAAATCCTAAAAATCATCCCGTGTATATTGCAGACCAAGATTTAGGGAACTGTATATTATCTTTAGATGATGATTTTGAAATAGATGTAGATGATAAAGATACAGAAGAAAAAATTCAAAAAAATGAAATAAAAGAAAATGTATATAATATTGGTACATGGAAAATGTTTTTTGATGGTGCTTCTTCCTATCTTGGAGCTGGGGTTGGAGTACTACTTATTGCCCCTGATGATCAATTTGTAATTCCTTTTTCTTATAGGCTCCATTGGTATATAAACTGTACAAATAATGTATGTGAATATGAGGCTTTAGTACTTGGTTTAGAAGCTGCAAGAAAAATGAAAATTAAAAATATTGAAGTCTTTGGTGATGCTGAATTAATCATAAAACAAGTAAATCGGCAATATCAAGCTAAACATCCGAGATTAAGGTCTTATAGAAACTGTGTATGGGATCTAATTGAAAATTTCTTCACTTCTGTAAATTTTCATTTTGTCCCCAGATCCGAAAACCAACAGGTAGATGCTCTAGCTAAAGCCGCTTCAACATTTGCACCCCCCACAGCTTTCAATTTAAAATACCATATTCAAATGAGACATCGTCCTTCCATACCTGATAATGTACAACATTGGCAAGTTTTCGAAGATGATGAGCAACTCAGAAAGTTTCTTGAATATTTAGATGAGTTTTCAGAAACATATAATGATCAGGAGAATCTAAATGATCCTATTTGGATCATGCAGGAAGGAGAAGACGCAAAAGAGTTTCACGATAAAATAGCTAATCATCGGATGCTTGTTTTAAAAAATAATCAAATCCCCAAAGGTCTGATACCTTTGGAAAGACTCTTTAATAAATATGACATTCCTTCTAAAACTACTTTACAACCTCAACCAGAAGAGGTTGAAGACTGTAACATAGGAACTGTAGATAACCCCAAAATGGTTAAGTTATCTAAATTTTTATCAGAAGAAAATAAAAACAAATATACATAATTATTGAAAAAATATAAAGATGTGTTTGCATGGTCATACGAAGATTTGAAAACATATGATACCTCGGTGATAGAACACAAAATACCACTTAAACCGGGTGTCAAACCTTTCAAGCAAAAACTCAGACAGTTTAACCCGATCTTATTACCTGTCATTGAGAAAGAAGTGAAAAAACTTTTAGATGCTAAGATTATTGTTCCCTTAAGATATTCTGACTAGGTTGCTAATCTAGTACCAGTGAGAAAGAAAAATGGGGAAATCAGATTATGCGTTGACTTTAGAAATTTAAATAAATCTTCTCTTAAAGACAACTATCCTTTACCAAAAATGGATCACGTCCTGGAGAAAGTAGTAGGGGCTACTAGGATGTCTATGATTGATGGATTTTCAGGATATAATCAAATTGTTGTTAGTGAGCCTGATAAGGAAAAAACTGCATTCACCACTTCTTGGGGTACTTTTATGTATGATAAAATGCCATTCGGACTAATGAATGCAGGAGCCACTTTTCAACGAGCAATGAATATTGCCTTTGTCAGCGAACGAGATAAGTTTGTAGTTATATATCTGGATGATCTGACTATTTTTTCGAAATCAGATGAAGATCATATAATTCATTTAAAACAAGCTTTTGAAAAATGTCGTAAGTTTGGTCTCTCATTAAATCCAAAAAAATCTCATTTCGCCATGCAGGAGGGCAAGTTGTTAGGTCATATAGTATCCCGAGATGGTA
>ML834027.1:0-10510 GCA_009831015.1 Picea engelmannii | reverse complement strand
CCTTGCCAATTTTTCACTGGAAAACAAAAGTTACCAGCTATGCCGTTAGTACCAGTCAAAACAGAAGCTCCTTTCCAGCAATGGGGCCTTGATTTCATAGGTGAGATAAATCCACATTCAAGCGCCCAACATAGGTGGATTCTCACTACCACAGATTATTTCACCAAGTGGGTGGAGGCAATTCCTACAAGGAAGGCCACTGATTCAGTGGTTATAGATTTCTTGGAAGAGAATATATTAGTAAGATTTGGCTGTCCTCGAAAGATAGTAACAGATAATGCACAGGCTTTCAAGTCAATGGCAATGATCAGTTTTTGCCAAAAATATAACATTGTGCTAGGACATTCCACAACATATTATCCACAAGGAAACGGTCTGGCTGAATCTTCTAATAAGAGTTTGATCAACATAATTAAGAAAGTTTTAAATGAAAATAAAAAATCCGGGTACTTACATTTAAAGTATGCTTTATGGGCAAATCGAATAGGAACAAAGAAATCAATTGGTACCTCACCATTTCAAATGGTTTATGGCACAGATGTAGTGTTGCCCATAAACTTAGCACTTCTTGTGATGAAGCTGTGGCAGGATGAGAAGGAAGAGCCAAATCCTCTCACTAGAAGAATAAACCAGCTAATAGAAGTTCAACAACATAGGGATGTAATAGATGAAAAACTAAAGAAGTACCAGGATAATATGAAGCTACTATTTGATCGCAAGGCCAAGAACATAAACTTTCTTCCAGGAGATTTAGTTCTGAGGTGGGATGCTCGAAAGGAAGATTCAGGAAAAAACGGTAAATTTGATCACATATGGTATGGACCTTTTAAAATATCATCTTCTGGAGGTAAAAACTCTATATATCGTTTCTTTCTCACATTTTCAAAAAACTACTTTGTAAAAAAAAATAAAAAAAAATTAATCCACAGAGTTATTTTTGAACTTATATCTGAGGTATTCTGGTTTTACATTATTGAAAAGTTTCCTTTAATACCCTCAGTATTATTTTTTTTAAATTTTGTATCAGAGTTGAAGAAATTTTGTATTGACTTTGAAAATCATCAAATGATTGAATTCAGTTAGGTCAGTTTTCACGTTTTTCTCTCTGACTAAAAATGGTTAAGTTTGAGATTAACTCTGTACTTCTTAAGCTGTTCAACAGTTTGTCTGAACTTTAAAGCTTTCTCAAAAGAAAGTCCCTTGAAAATGTTTTCCCTTTTTTCTCTACAGACTTAGGAAGTTTTGAAGGTTGAGAAAAATTGGTCCAGAATAATCAAAACAAGTTGACAAACCGTTATTATAAAATTTTACACAGATCACCAACCCTGATATATTAAATATCATTGATTGCCCCCATCTATTCATACAGACGATGAAAGGAAATTCATTTAAATGATTTCCCTGGTCTAAAAATAAAAAATAGATAACTTCACCGGGGTACTGAATAGGCCTGCTGGCAGTGAAGCAATGTCTAAACATAAAATTAACATTCGAAGCGGTGAAAGGAAATTCAGTAAAAAGGGACAGATAACTTCATCGGGGTACTGAACAGGCCTGCTAGTAGTGAATCAATATCTGAGGTATCTGTAAGGTTGTCATACTTATCTGTAAACTCTATTCTAGTTATCAATCTTTCAAAAACTGGATATTCGTCTTAAGTCAAATAGAGCTTCCCGGTTTTAAAATTATTAATTTTATTTCGATTGATGCAAGATGAAATGTTCAATAATCTATTGAGCTCCTAAAGATTGTTCTAATTATCTCAATACTAACTCAATTTTGGAATGAGAAGGAGAATTTTGAAAAAGACTATATCTGAATTTCAAATAAGTGATAAGTTTTGAAAAGGTTTTCAAAGACCCTACGTGTTATCTTTCCTTACTCCTTGATCAGTTTATCAGAAATAAACTCTCGACCCCATTACCCAATAAAAGCACTGAGTCTGCATGTTCTCCTCGTCCCGCAGGGAGACGAGGTCCCGAGTTAGAGCCTATGTTGAAACAGACCTTGAATTTTTGATCTTGAAGATGAAAAATTTGTATTTTTGAAATCTTAGCATTTTCCAAATTTCCTAAACAAGAATTTCATCACTGATAAATTCACGATGCTTTTAATTATTTATTTTTGGACAAAAAATGGAAAAAATCTAAACGAAAATAAGTTTCTAACACTTTTTCAAAACAACCTTTTAAACGACCAATATTTTAAAATTAAAGTAATTTTAATTTAAATCAGAAAATCGGGATTTCGGAGTTTTGAATGAACAAATGTTCAACGCAAATTGAATAGCGAAATCCCGATTCTCGATTTCCCGATACATTAATCCTTAATTAAAACATCATTTACTTAAATCAGAATGAAAAAGGGCTTCAGAAATTTTGGAGAAAGCCAATTTTTGTAATATCAGCTTTGAAGTTTATCGGAATCGAAATCGCATACAAGATTATGGATCCTGCAATTTTGTGACTATTTTTCTTCCCCTGTTTATCATGTTTTGTTAAATTTTCTTCTTAATGTGTGTTTCTAACAAGTGAATCAATTTGAAGTTGGTATACATTGTTGTTTATCATTTCAGATTGGTTTGGATGTTGAATGTTTTACAGTATTTCCTCTGAAATTACTTTAGTGATTTTAAGACCTGTAAACCTTATGTTCCTTAATATCTAATTCTGTTAGAAATATCGTTTTTCTTTTATCATTGTTCATTGAAGCATAAGATTCTTTCTAGATAAAAGCCTTATATTTCTTTGTATTGTGTTCCATTGTTTCCAATCTCAAAATTGTTACAAAACCAGGAAACGGCCTTGATTGTGTTTTCACATTACTGTTTTAGATTTTGAAGTTGTTTCATTAATATCATCTCTGAAAATCTGAAGTAACCAATCGATAAAAATCCTTTTACAAAACCTTTTAAAACCCTATTACCCATGATAGTCCCTAATGGTAGACAACCAAACGTAGAACCTGGTCTCCAGGATCAAACCAACATTGCCCTAAACTTATTTAACACCAATCTGCAAACAACAACCAATAGGGCTGAGTTAGAAAGATCGTGGGCTGTTATTGAATGTGACATTAGCATCCAAGAGCAACGGGAAGCAAGACAGAGACAATTGAGAAACTGAATCTGATCTAGTCTTTCTTTGTTTCTTTATTTTAAAACTCTCATCATAAAAATCTTTATTCGGATGCCTCAACGGTATGTTTTATAGCCTTAAAACATAAACTCTGGAACAACACCCACCTCGGTGAGACATTTGTTATTTTGCAGACGACACCTCCTGGTTCCTGATCCTTGGGCTCAATCGTTCGACACATCAGTAAAGATTGGTAATGTATTTCGGCCATCAGATGCTCTTTTGACCTCACACATTAGGGTGCATCTGTTATAACCCTAAATTGCACCACACATGCTTACCTGACATCAGGCCAACTCATATCCCTTCTTTGTCAAAACTCTGCTGAACAACTCTTTGAAAATCCTCTTGTGTCAAGGCCCACACGCCCTAACCCATTACTGCACGCGTGTGCACACTAGCTGACTCACTACAGCCCGTGTGTACCTAACAAAGCACGAAAAGAGGAAAGTTGCCAACGGAACAAAAAGCTATGGGTCAGTTAACTGAAACTCCCAGCCATGCATGGCCGAGGGTTCATCCAAAACTCTAGCTCCTTCTAGCCTATAAAAGAAGGGGTAGGGGTACCATTTGAAAGAGGAAAAAATATAGTGAAAAAACTCTGCCCATTTACGTAATCCATTGTCCCAACCCTTTAGCATTTCCTCATGCCAAAGGAGATTTAACACAAAGCAATTGAAGGACAGAAGAAGAGGAGCCCAGGATCAGGTTCAAGGAGTGGTGGCCGGTCTCAGCTTTGTTGTAAGTTGATTCACTTTTAGTAATAAAAGAATACTTTTCCCATCTCAATGCATGAATTGTCTATGGTTTGATTAATTTATGCTTGATTTCTAACCCTTGAGTATAGAAGTAGCATGCATGCATAGTTGTTATTTGTCTTGAGTGTAGGTCATTTGTGGAAGGAGCAACTCAAACAAGTGATCAAAGCGCAACAGAGGATCTACATCAAACGTCGGTAATAAGGTTGGTGGTCCTTTTCCATGCATTTACTGTGAAAGAAAGGTTTAAATCTTGGGTTGTAGGTAAAAAAGTAGCTTCTTTTCGGTCAAAATCTACATGCAAGTCTGACCCTAGTTTGCTAATCCGTAGGGTATTTTTCCCAACAATAGGGATCCCTGTTGCAGTTGAAATAGAGGCTTCAGTGACCTCAAACTCCAAATCACCAATCTTGGTTTTCCTGCCATCAAACTGCAATGCAAACTGTCTTACTACTTTTGGATGGCCTCTCTGCATGTTCTGACAGAAAGAGAGGCACCCTACTCTTTGAAAGGCCTCTCTTGCTATGGGTTCTATATCAAAAAGATGCATGTCCACTGGTTCTGTCCTAACAACCTTGCCACCTTTGTGTGTCTTCCTCGATTGAGGAGTCTCCATGGCTCAAAATGAGGGGTTTTAAGAGGCTTAAGGGATGGTAATGACCAGGAAGGCTTTGAATCAGGCTTCAGATATAAGGATGACCCTTTTGGACAGAATGATGCTAGTAGGCCAAGCTCGATTTTAGGAATTAAACCCTTAGGCTTGTACAGGTTTTTTGGAGTGTAAATAGTGAGGGGGCAATCTGAAATTGGCCCTCTGCAATTGAGTGAAAACGCCAAACCCCAAGGTGAAAGGAAGCAAGGAAAACAGAGAGGGTTTGAGCAGCGCCTCTAGGTAGCGCAACACATACACAAAGGATAGGTTATTTATAGGCTTGCGATTTCAATGGCTAAGGTAAACAACAGTGATCAGACCATATATACGAGCAAGAAAGTTTATAGGTCTGAAGAAGAAAATGGACAAGGCTACCATGCGAATATGGGTCCCTTACTACTATGCAAGCTTAGCAAACCGAAAACCTGAGCATAAATTTCCTGTGAAAATTAATATGCAGAGGAGGCAACACGGGATACTTGTGGAGTAGACACTTGTTGAGATCTTCAACGCAATATTAGGATGAAATCGAGAAAACTTTGGCCATGGATTCTTTCTCAACATCGGATTTGGTTGACATGCGGTCACCTGATCAGAACTTGTGAATTTGCGCAGCGCAACACTGTTGAGATTTTCAAAATTAGAAACCGTTACCAAGGCTCATAAATGCAATATCTTTGAAGGCATCTTTAACCGACTTCTGGCACTGAAAACAAGGGACATGACATCAGTCGTGGAAATCATGGCTCGAGGTGGAAGTATGATGAACGTGATAGGTGCTACGGAACTGCCTGATGAGTAGGCAACACATCCACTTCAAAACGTGATTAGATAGGTAAGCGAGGAAGTTGAGGCATGCCTATGAGGTCATGAGTGAGGAGAGAGGAGTGTCACATCAATCTAGTCATGGGAGGGATCGACCTAGGGACAAGTCATGAAGGGGACCAAAATAAGTCATGAGATAAAATGGTTCAATGATCAAAAACCAATTTGAGGATCAAATTAGAGCTAAGACTCAAAAACTTTAATCATCTAAGGGGTCCTACCAAAAGTAAATTTTAAAGGGATGAGACCTTAAAAGAAAAATTAAAATCTAAGGCTTGAAAAAAGATTGAAAACAAACTAAAAGACTCAAGGCAATTTAGTGTGATAACAGGTTGTCATCGATGTCAACCTTTGGAGAGTGATATTGTAGATTGATGTCAACTCTTAGAGATTGATGTCAATCCTTAGAGATTGATGTCAACCGTTGAGTATGTTTGGTAGCTCTAGAGGTATGGGTTAGGAACCCAATTTTGGTTGAGAAATAATGTAATGAAGATCAATGTATATGCAAGTAAGACTATTCTAGATTGATAGTACATGTCATGAAATTTCTAGAGATATGTGGAACGTCACAAAACTCCTCACAGTTAGAAAATTATGGCCTTGTGAAGTTGGAGAACCCTCATGAGTTATCTAGAATCCCCTAAAAGGTCAAAGAAGTCAAATTATTCTAGAAACTCCTAGAAGAAGTTGACTGGTCAAAGTGGGTGAAACTAAGAGTTAATCATGGGTATAATTGTTGCATTAAGAAAATAGTTAAAAATAAATTAGTTGTAACAAGAAGTTGTGAGTTTGGTAATTATGGTAAAGTAGTTGTGATGAGAAGATTGAATAGTCAAAGTGGTTGACCAATAAATAAATTAAATAATAAAGTGATTGCAACAAGAAGTTAGTTAAGGGAAAATAAGTTATGAATTGAATAATTATAGAAAAGTTAGTTGTAACAAGAAGTTGTGAGTAAAGAGAAATTATTTAAATAATAAAGCAGTCAAAGTGGTTGCAAAGAGAATTATTTAAATAATAAAGTGGTTGCAACAAGAAGTGATGAGTTTACTACTTATGAATAAGTCAAAGTGGTTGCAAAATAAATTAATTAAATAATAAAGTTAGTTGAAATTAAAAGTGGAGAACTTACTATTTGTGGTAAAGTGGTTAAGTTAAGTGTAGCAAAGTGACTTAGAAGTGGACAAATAGTTAGAAGTGGGTTAGCCCTAAAAGAAAGAAAGTGGGTTAAGTTGGTTAGAAGGTAACCCCTTGAGGAAGTTACATGGAAGTATAAATAACAGAGAAAGGATTTCCCATTAGCACATATTGAATATCATTGAATATATATTTTGTGAAAGGTTATTTGGGCATGTATTATTGATAGAGAAAAAATGCGGAAAAAAAATCGCAGGAGGTAAAGTGCGGTAGAAAAATCGTGGCAGGAAAAGTGCGGCACAAAAAGTGTGGTAGAAAAATCGCGGCAGAAAAATCGCGGCAAGAAAAGTGCGACAGAAAAAATGTGGCAAAAAAAATGCAGCAGAAAAACCGCGACAACAAAACCACGGCAGTAGAATGCTACAAGAAGAAAAATGTATGGTTTTCATATGTGTAGTGTTGAATATATGAATTTGGTAGAGGGTTTTTTTGGTAAATCTGTTGGATTCCCTCTTGGAAGTTTAGGACTTGTTGTAGAGTTGATCTGAGACAGATCTACTGAAGTTTAATATTGGTTCATGTTTGAGGGTTTCTTGTTGAGGTATGTTGTTGAAGTTATTGATACAAATAGAGGTTGTATAACAATGAGGTTGTGGCACATGGTTGATGTAATAATTTATGGTATTTGATTTATGGAGAGTGTGGTGCATTGCTAGAGGTATCTTGTTGGTTATTTTGGTGTATTTTATTGGTGTATGGTAGAAGTATATGATTGGGTACATGGATGAGATACATACTTGAAGTACATGGTGATCTTGATACATCTTGTTGAGACATAGTTTGGTTTGTTGTTGATACATGATTGATACATGTTGTTGGTTATCTTTGTATAGTGTTGATGTACATGGTTAATGTACATGATTGATGTGCATTGTTGGCACATGGTTTGAATGATATTCTTTTGATTTTGGGTATGAGATTTATGTTATCAGATCTGATATATTGAGGAGAGTATTGGTACATATTGTTGGTGTATTTAGTTTTGTTGGTATAGGCAAGGCATAGGTACAGGTTGGTTACATGACATTGACACATGTTGATTACAGGTCAATGGCACATATTGATACAGGTTTATAGTAGTATATCTCACAGTGATAGTGTGACAATGGTTCCATCATTCTACTTATATTTCAGGGCAGTTAGATGGGGCAAGGATAGGTGGTTGTAGTCGAAGAACATAGGGGTTGTAGCCTCCTTCTAGTTGTAGTCGGGGAATTGAGGAGTTGGAGCTTCCCTCAGGTTGTAGCCTAAGAAACTAGGGGGTCAGAGCCTCCTTCCAGTTGTAGCTGGAGAATTGGAAGTTGGTGCTTCAATGAATATAATTCTTGACATATAAGAAAAACATTATGTGGTTTTCTCCCGCATTGGGTTTCCACGTAAATATTGGTGTATTGTGCATTGTGTGGATGTGTTTGTTATTGTTTATTATGCACTGAAGAATTTTAATGCTTATGATACAATAAGATATTGATGGTGAACAAATGAACATGATTGAATAAATAAAAGAATATACATTGTGGTTTAAAGGATTAATAATTGGTATAATTGTTCATTACTGATTCACCCCCTCCTCTCAGTAATCCAACAATTCCACTACTCAAAACAATAAAATGAGTTCACCATTATATTCCTTGCAAAAGTTTGAGAAATTTAACTATAAAGTTGACCAAGTTCTGAACAGGGGTCGAAAAAGCCCCTTTTACATGTATAACGAGACTATGGGTCTCATACATGACAAACTGAGATAAGACTTTTACAAAAGACCTCCGATCACAAAACATACTTCAAATTCATGATCCTTAAGGAAAAATGAATCCAACGAGTATAAACTTTCTTAGGTGTGGACAATATACCTTATAACACGCTTTTCCATGCAACACATAAACTTATGTAATCTCGGCACACACTTCTATTGATTCATATTGTACCATACCTTGGGACCTATGCATACTTTGGGATCTGTGCAAGACTTGGGATCCACACCCATTAAATAAGCTCGACCCTTAACTCCCCTTCCACAACTTCCAACATCAATTTGAATATTTGTTGGAGCATTTTTGTAACAAGAGGCTTGTGTGACATGGTGGTTAGAACTTCGGGATATAACCCGGATGTTCCGGGTTCAATCCTCCACCATGCACATATATTAGATTTGTTTGTTATATAGTGTATAACTATGTTTACGGTTGCATATATTTTACTAGCCCCCGAAATTGTTAAAGTGTGGTCATATGCATAACATAATAACCAAGGGTTGGGGCCTTAGCCCTCGACCCCTTTTCCCTCCAACTAAAACTTAAACCAAATTTAAATTTAATATGCGCCATAATAGGTTAAGAACTACTAGTGTGGCACATTGGCAGTGGAGGCTTTGTTAAGACTTTGAGAGGTTATGGAGGTCGTGGGTTCGACCCCAATTTACTCCATAATTTTTGATAAACCATGCCAATATAGGCCAATGAGAGGCTACCACGTGGCAACCTCTCATTGGCCTATATGATAGCCTCTCATTAACTATCCCTTGCCACTTGTCAACAACTAATTAGTCCACCTAGATGTACGATATGCCCAGTAATCTCACCAAATGTCATACCATGTCACCGGTACGGTCATAAGGTCATGTGCCACATGTCACGCTTGCAGTGGTGACATGTGTCACCTTTGGCTTTTTTCCATTTGCCCTAGTTTGACTCAAAATTTGATTGGCCATAACTTCTGCATACGAACTCCGTTTGAATTTTTGTTTGCGTCGTCGGAACACTAATGACGAGTTCTATGCTTTGATGTCATTTTCGAGATATTTCAAGATGGTCGAATTTTGAGCTTTTATGGATCCCCTGGGACCTTTGTGAGCGTTCCTTAGATCCTCCTCGATCAAATTTTCTTCTCTTTGATGTATGTTCTATGTAGGTGCTTTTGGAATGTTGATATAGTTGAGTTTTATAGGCTTAATTCGATTATCTTCGACCCAATAGTTTGGGATGACCCTATGATTTACCTCTGGCTTGTATTCACAGGTGAATTGGGGCTCGGTTCTCAACTCTTGGCACTGTGGTCTACCCTCAATTTGGTAATCTCTAATGTGGAAGTTGATAGGCATTTCCTCTAGCCTTGGGTTTCGGTTCAATTTCAAGGCTTCGAAAAGAATAGAAGGCCACATGCACTCTAGTCATTGTATACCGTGTGAAATTTCAAACCTTCGAAAATCACAATAGTGGAGTGCATGCAAATTAGAGGATTTACAATTGACCTTTTCTCATTACAACAATAGGATTTTTAAGTCAAATTGAATATCATAGAACTAAGAATGCACATTGATTAAGTTATGACCCATGAAAAAAAACAAATAGAGAAATTGGAAATAGACTTTAATATGCTTTATGAATTAGTCTTGGGCCTCGCTAACAACTCACATCATTCTCTAATTTCACTTCCGAAGTTTTCTATTGGTTTTGTGAATAAAGTGGTCAAAGATAAAGAAATAAGAGACATGCTAAAAAGAAAATGCAACCACATAATTCATTTTTAAAGGAAATATCAAAGAGGGAATCCTTAATGAGCATGTTTTCTTATAAGACCAAGTCTTAATGTGCATTTTAAATTAATTTTGTTATTAATTCAGTTTATTAGGGATTACACTGATAAGTTGTTTTATTGTTAGAAATGTACACAACATACAATAGATAGTCATTTTAAGGTTTTTTAAAATCTTAATATTTAATTTTTTATTAATCTCTTTTTTACAATAAATATAGTCATATATCTTTTTTTTACAATAAAAATGATAACCACATTTCAATGAAAAAAAGAAAAATTAAAATTCTTCAAAATGAAACAAAATGCATATTTTCGTCCACAGTTGTTGGCTCACTGAATTACTTATTTTCATCTGAATCTTGCAATCCACGAGATGTTGTTGGCGGACTGAATTACTTATT
>ML834026.1:28401-39210 GCA_009831015.1 Picea engelmannii | reverse complement strand
CAGCTACTTACAGACCCATTGTTAAACACGTCCGTCCCTCCCGTCGTCCAATATGTATGTTCAGCATGAAAATTAACATATAACGTAAAAAAAAATTGACACTTATAAATCTACATAAAACGTAAAATGACAGGTATGAAAAATGAACACCTGTCATCAAATTTGCACTTGACAGGTAAAATAAATTTGAAATTCCAAGCCTGTGGACAAGTCACAACAAAATATTATTAACATTGAATTCGAAATTCAAATGAAAACCCTTTACGTGAATTGACCTGTGAAGTGGACAAGTTACAATACAAGACTTAGTTAAATGTCAATTTGACTCTTTCACAATTTTTATGCAGTAACTCTTGACGTGTGGGGTATCAATTTACATGTCAAATACGGGTTGGCTGACCAAATGAGCGCTACAGGCCATCAAATTCCAGGCATGGTTGCATGGTCCTCCAATAATTTACAAAGACCTAGACACTATCCACGATGTAACAATCCAATCACTATCGACCATTCAACAATCCAATCATTGGGTTGTTTTATGTTCCTCCAATAATTGACAAGGACCTCATCACTGGCATGTATCCATCCATCAATTTTTATGTCGCTGTGCCTTCATCCATCCCGTTTGTTTCAGGCACCCGGATCTGCTCACTGCATCGTCGACCGATGACCCCGCCGTCACCCTGTACGTGGTGGTTCGTGGATGAGGGAACGCTCCAAAACCAAATTCAATTTTGAATGTCCAAATGGGAGGAAAATAATTCCCCGCCCCTTGAAATTTGACTACCCTCTCAAATTGGAATTCTTCCTATCCAGCGTTTAGAGCTTTACTGGATTATCTGAACGGCCAGGACCAATGGAAATTCTGAAGTTCATCGTCAATATGAGCATAGCATAGGTGCAGTCGAGAAGAAAAATGCCTGAGTCCTTTGTATCAAGGTACTTTGTCGCGTTTTTAAAAACCTCCAAGTAATTTACAACAGAAGAGAATAGCAAAGTCTTTATTTCATTTTGAGGCTTGGGTTTCATCGCAACTGAGGAAGAATATGGCGAAGTTGATGAAGAATAGATCGAACTCAGAGAGGAAGGGTTTGTTCAGCAACCCATCTTGTACTGAATTGAAACTTGGGATGGGTTAGATATTAAGTGCCAAATTAAAAGTCGGCAAGGCGTTTGAAGAGAAATGTGACAAAGAAATGGGTTTACCTTCTTGGTTTACAAGTGTTAATGGAGATGCTAAGCGCACAGTTGCAGATTAGTGCCATCCTGTCTGATAATAAACGTCTAAGCAGTTGTAATCGTCAATACATGACATTTCATCCAAACTACTTCATAGAAATTATTTCGTATGAGTACTCCTCATCATGGCTGTTGCCTATTGCGGGATCATTAGATATTCCAATAGCAAAGAACCATTCCCTGCAACGTTTTTTGGAGAAGCGCCCTCAATTACTTCGTACTTATACAAGTCAACTTTTTTAGTATTATGTTTTCTTTGATTTTTCTGGTCTCCCAGCCATTGAAGCTCACAGCTAAAAAGTAAAAAAAAAAGTCATGTCTTGTGCAGGGTGATTGCAAAGGCAAAGTGCCCATATAAGACAACAGAAGCAGACAATCTAGAGCCCCCTCAACATCCATCATCTTTTTCATCTCCAATATCACTGCACTTGAATTCACCTCCGATATAATCTCACCGTCAGCTATGAAATCTCTACAGATCTTCCAAAACATTTGTTTCATCATGCAATCTCATATAATTCCAGTGTATATTACCGCTATCGGTAGCCTATTGGTCGCTTTTTGGAATAAAGCAGAATGCGAATATGTCTGGAAACCATTGTTGTTAAGTAATCTTAACTTTTTTTATTTCCTCTTTCGACTACCAACCGATAAAAGCCGCTTTGCATGGACAAATTGTGGTTTTCATGGTATGTTTTTTCCTTTAACAGGTTAGGTGCAAGAGAGGTTTAATCTGAAGCTTGTTGCGAGTAAGAGTAAGAGACGACTTTGAAAATCTCATTTGGAAACGTGGTAAAAGTAATGAATTGCTTTGATGATAAAAGGATGTAATTGATGATAAGAAGGAATATTTGGTGTAATTGGTAAAAACATTTTGAAATTGATTTTTTTATTATTAATAAAAATTAAAGAAAAAGAATAAAACAACCATGTTTAATATTGAGATGATATTAAATAGAGAACTAAAATATATATATATAATTATTTTATAAAAAAGATAAAAAGAAAACTAGTTAAGAAATAATGCACATCGGTATCATTTTTTTTTGTTGTGAACAAAATACTATTTAATAAACACTTTGAATAAATAATGGTTGATAAGTTAATAAAATATGAAATTCAATAAGTTACTTAAAAGAAATGAAAAAATATATATGCTTTTCAAAGATGCAAAGACAAGAATAAAAATAGAAAAAATATATATGCTTTTCAAAGATGCAAAGACAAGAATAAAAATAGACAAAAGCAAAGTGGAAAAATAAGTCAAGTAAATATTTTAAAGATAAATGATACAATTTTTTTTTTTTAAATAAAAAGAGACCTTATATTATATATTTTTTTTTTAAATAAAAAGAGACCTTATATTATATCAGTTGTCCACAATACAATGACACTTGTCAGCTACCTGTTCTGCCACAAGAGAGAAACCAGAACAGGTGGCTCCGATCAATTTTGTCACTGCCATGACTGTAAGAAATTATACAGAAAATTGCAAATGTTTGCAGGAACCGAGTTCCACTTTCCTAATCTAAGGCTGGCCATATACAGAGCCGTCATTACTGATATAATTATACTGGCAAAATGAGCAAAATCTGGCTTGTTGTCGTGGTAAATTAGACCACCGACGTTATAACTGAAATAAACAAAAGACTATAACCTGGGGTGAGCTGCTTTAGTCCATGGCAGAACCTAGTTGTCCATGGATGGTGTAAGCTGGAGTGAATTGTTGTTTGCAAGTTGGACATCGGGCTTGCGTTGGAGCGTCCATGAGTGCCTCAAGCAGAATGTCCAGTCTTTGACTGATGATGCTTTGGCTATGCATCTGGTCGTCCTGTCACTGCGTAATCCCGAAGAGGAGCTCAAGGTGCTTTTCTGCGAGGTGGTTGGCAAAGTGTGGAGCCTCTTCTCCCTTGCCCGTCTCGTCGCTGCCACCTGCAGTTTTTTCCTTTTCTGTGCCTGCCATCTACAAACTTGGAGGGATCTCCTCCTCCACTTGGTAGCTCCCATCACCATAGTAGGTCTCTCCTGGATTGACAATTGGGGGGATAGAAGGTGGGTGGCTGAGGGGGGGCACTCACCCAAGGTGGCGCCTCTTATTTCACTTTGTTTGGACTGTAATACAAAGCCAGAGGTGGTGCTTCCTCTATCACTATGTTGGAGCTGTAATGCAGAGGTGGAGGTGGCACCTCCTCTTTCAATGTACTGGGAATGTGATGCAGAGGCAGAGGTGGCGATGAGGGAAAGTGTGTCGTGGAGGACGTTGTTTCCATTTTCATCTTGCATGCCTCCGGAGACTGAAGCGAGGCAGACCGAGTGCTCAGGGTAGAGTGGCGGGGATGGGCAAAGTGAGCTATGAGATCTCTTTGGGAGGCAGTGAGCCTAGTAGCCCGAGAGAAGGCGTTAGTTTTCCTAGCGCCCCTCTTGGGCTTTTCGCGCTCCTGTGGCATGGTAGGGGGAGTATGGGGGAGATGGAGGGGGTGAAGGGAGGATGTGGAAAGAGGCAGGATGCAGTGGAGGGAGATGGAGGAGCCCAAGAAAAGTGGAGCGGGATGGATGATCCCAGTTCGCAGGAGGAAAATTGAGGCCAGGAGGACGCACAGGGTTAAAGTGATGATGCCAGAAAAACCATTGAAGTTGAAGTGCTCTGTGAGAAGAGCGCACCATGTGAGGAAAGAATTGAGTTGCGTACCAGGGATGCTCTTAACACCATGAGAGCCCGAAATGACCCCTCCCATCGCCATTAAAGGCCAACGAGACCTCTGCAACGGCTTGGTACCAAAAGCCTGGTTGGTTCGCTCACCCAAGAGCTCATCCAAGCACACTAACTTAATTGTTCGTGTGGTGTGAACCATGGTAAATGAATGCACAGGGGGTGGCGACCGAGGATATTAACTCCCCCCGCTGACCTGGTCCAGCTGTCCTCCTTATCGCACTAGGTGGCACCCCATCCGGGTGAAGATAAATGACGCAATTATGATTATGCTTCATGTTCCTTTTAAAAGGATTTTAAAAGTTGATGGCTATTTAATCTCATCTTGTTATGTTTCAAAAGCATCATGACCATGTTCTTAATAACACAATGCATGATGATTCTCTTTTATAAGCTCATAGAGAAGGGTATTTGTAAGTTTTTGAGTTAAATTTAGAAGTTGCATTGTAGAAAACAATTTGATGAAGGTTGTGCATTAAATTTTCAATGCTGAATACCAAAGTCATAATAGAAATGGAAACAAAAAAATAGATGACATGAGGTTGCAGCTTGAGATTTCTATGTGAATGTCAAGACTATGTTAAAAATCGAAAAAAAATGTCAATAATGGCATGAGTGTGAAAAATTATTTTGATAAATTTGGAATGTAAATATTGTGCAATTTGCAATCAAAGTGGGAAACCCTTCTCACATATTAGAGATCTATCTATGAGGTTGTTAGATTTAGTCCATACTAATATTTTTTATTCCATACTAAAATCTATGACCAAGGAGTATTTTATAATATTCATTAATTATTTCAATAGAAAAAAATTATTTAATTCTTGAAGGCAAGGACTACTATTTTTCAACAATGAACAATGATGGTAAAAAATAATTTTGGTGGCACATTAAAGCACTGAGGTCAGATAATCCCAAATATTTCATTGATGGAGCTATGAAATCATTTTGTAAGCAAGATGTCATATTGCAGTAGTTCACTACTCCATATTCCCTTCAAGAAAATGGTGTTGTTGAGAGGAAGAATAGAACATTAGTAGAAGTCGCTAGATGCATGATAGTGTGAGGTGGACTTGATAGAAAATATTGGACAAAAATTGTTTCAAGAACATGTTTGCAAAATAGACTATTTGGTGTGACACTGGGATGAAGATTGGCTTAGAGTAAAGCATACCATATGACATATTTATTGACAAAATAAAGAAGATGGACCCAAAAGGATTGAAAATCATCTTCCTAGGATATGCTCATGATCCACTAAAGAGATATGTGCATTAGAAGATATGTGATATTTTATGAGATTAATCTAGTCATGATAAATTGTAACTTTAATGGTGATTATATTGATGTAAATAACGTTGTATATTTTGAAGTGCCTGACAACAATCAACAAAAGGAACCTTAAAATATTCAACAAAATGAATCTAAATATGAAGGTGAATATGTTGAAGAGTAGATTGTCGGGAGGCATGTGGAAGCATTGATTGTGGGGAGAGGGCCTCCTATTGGAACACCAAAAAATAGGGGAACAACAACATCCCATCATAGTTGATGAGTATCCTAATATCTTAAACTTGAGGAATATTCCCAAACTAAACATCAACCTTATGGTTTGGTAAAATGTTGATGCAATGGTATAGAAACTCAACATATGAACAAATCTAGAAGGAGAACATGTTTTCACTTTGGAAATAGTTGCAAAGCCTAAAACTTTTCAAGAAAAAATAAACAATACAAGACATGTGATGGAAATCCATGCCACCTTGTAGTGTTGCCTTTTCTAAAGTGTTTATAATGCAAAACCCAATTCACTTGGAGGAATTTTAATTTGCATCATCATGGCATCACTCTATCTCATTTTCTATGTCATTATGATTAACACAATAGAGATGGTGTTCTACATTATAATTTTATTTGTGTCATGTGTATGATTTAAAGACATTTTATCTGTATCCTATTATTAATTATTATTATTCATTCATTACTTATAATTATTCATTCTTCCTATATGTTTCTCGATGTTTGTAGATGGAATTTATAGTATATGCTTCATCATAAACTAGTACCCATAACACATAGAGATTCTCCAAGATCCTTCCTCAATAGCATAACACTACAGTTATTGATTCCTAGTTACTGAGGCAAATGCACTACAATGGCTAAATGATATGTAAGAGAAGTTATGGAACTGCATACCCTAATATATCTCAATAGAATCCCATACATGAAGGCCTAGGATTTAGTGGACAAGAAGAAAGTACAACTTTAGTTCAAACCACCTTTTACAAGGAAAGAAGAATGAGACTCAATGATCCATTACCATGGAGGAAAATCCAAGTAGAAATTAAGTGTCACTCAAATATTCTTGTAGACTTAGAACCTAGATAATGCAAATAAAGGGATGATTCTACCACAAAAATATACTTCAACACTTGGGGGACCAAGTAACC
The DNA here is from genome assembly GCA_009831015.1 of Picea engelmannii. Taxonomy (NCBI): domain Eukaryota; kingdom Viridiplantae; phylum Streptophyta; class Pinopsida; order Pinales; family Pinaceae; genus Picea; species Picea engelmannii. The sequence continues at coordinate 32,811 of ML834026.1, read as the reverse complement.
AAGATGGTAAGAATCATCACAAGGAACTTGGTATGACATGATATCTTTAGTTTGTTTTTGTTGAAAAAAAATAGGTCACAAAGATATCAATTGTTAGCACTCTAGAAAGAAAAGTAGTCCATGTATGAAATATTTTTGGTACTACAGATTGACTAGACATTAGATGGGAAAATGTTGCATTATAAGGAGAACACCTTATAGCTGAAAAATGTATCCATTCTCCATTTATAGTGGAGGTTGTTAGTGGGGTCTAGTGACACAAACACAAATTTACCAATCAAACTTATCCTTCAAGCCCAATTATGTCATTTTTGGAACAGAATTAAATCTCATGCCAAATTAAACACATGAAAAAGTCCTTCCAACATAACACTTTATCCATCTATTATTTTAATTAAAGGTTATATCCAAATTACAATCTTGTTCATTTACAAAGGGTGAAAAATCATAAGCAAAGCTTTTTGTTTTCATGCATTGCCTTATTAAGAACATGGTCATGATGCTTTCGAAAGATAACAAGACGAGATTAAATAACCATCAACTTTTAAAAATCCTTTTAAAAGGAGCGTACAACATAATCATAATTATGCCATTTATCTTATTTATGTGGCTTCTTTTTCCACTTTGCTTGTCTTTTCTATTTTTATTCTCGTCTTTACATCTTTCAAAAGCATATATATTTTCATTTCATTTATTTTTAGTAACTCATTGAATTTCTTATTTTATTAATTTATCAACCATTATTTATTCAAAGTGTTTATTAAATAATATTTTGTTCACAACAAAAAATGATAGTGACAATGGCTTCAATAAAATAAGAATTTTACATTGTTTAGGAATTTATGTTGAACCCCCTCATAAAGATGTGTACTAATTTTCCTTTTATAATAAATATCTTTATTATAAGATAATTTTATATATTTTTTAGTTTTATTTATTTATTTAATATCATCTCAATCTTAAACATAAACATCGTTTATTGTTTATTTTTAGTTATTCTTGAATTTAATTTTTATTAATAATAAAAAAATAACTTCAAAAATGCTTTTACCAATTACACTAAATATTCCTTCTTATCATCAGTTACATCCTTTTATAATCAAAGCAATTATTTAATTTTACCATATTTCCAAATGAGATTTTCATAGTAAGCCGTCTCTTACTCTTACTCGCAACAAACTTCAAATTAAACCTCTCACAACAAACTTCAAATTAAAAAAATTAAACCTCTCGCAACAAGCTTCAAATTAAACCTCTCTTGCATCTAACCTAAAAAAACATACCATGAAAACCACAATTTTTCCTTAACAATTAAAATTGTTCCCGACGGATAGCTAACTACGCAAGATTTTTTTAAATCTTTGTTATATCACACTCATGAAAAATGTAGGAGGAGAAAACAGTAAGCCCAAAAAACAGAAAATAAAAGTTAAAAATAATTAATGTACATCTATTCCGACTCTAAATTTTATTAAAAAGAAAAATTAGGGAACAAAGTTCCAAAACTGTACTTAAAAGACAAATTACATGCAAAGCGGCTTTTATCAGTTAGTAGTCGAAAGAAGGAAAGCTAAAAATTAAGATTACTTAACAGCAATGGTTTCCAGACATATTCACATTCTACTTTATTCCAAAAAGCTACCAATAGGCTACAGATAGCGAAAATATACACTGCAATTATATGAGATTGCATGATAAACTAATGTTTTGGAAGATATGTAGAGATTTTATAGCTGACGGTGGGATTATATCGGAGGTGAATTCAAGTGCAGTGATATTGGAGATGAACAAGATGATGGATGTTGAGGGGTATCTTTGCCTTTGCATTCAACCTGCACAAGACATGACTTTTATTTTTACTTTTTAGTTGTGAGCTTCAATGGCAGGGAGACCATAAAAATCAAAGAAAACATCATACTAAAAAAGATGAAAAGCTGGCTTGTATAAGTACGAAGTAATTAAGGTACCTCAGGGAATGGTTCCTTGCTATTGGAATATCTTATGATCCTGCAATAGGCAGCGGGCATGATGAGGAGTACTCATACAAAATAATTTCTATGAAGTAATTTGGATGCAATGTCATGTATGGACGATTACAACCGCTTAGACGTTTATTATCAGACATGAGGGCACTAATCTCCAACTGCGCGCTTAGCACCTCCAATAACACTCGTAACCAAAGAAGGTAAACCTATTTCTTCGTCACATTGCTCTTCAAACGCCTTGTCGAGTTTTAATTTGGCACTTAAGATCTATCCCATCCCAAGTTTCAATTCAGTACAAGAAGGGTTGTTGAACAAACCCTTCCTCTCCGATTTGGATCTATTCTTCATCAACTTGGCCATCTTATTCCTCAGTTGGGATGAAACCCACGCCTCTGAATGAAACAAAGACTTTGCTATTCTCTTCTGTTGTAAATTACTTGGAGGTTTTTAAAAACGCTACAAAGTACCTTGATACAAAGGGCTCGGGATTGGTGGAAGTAGCAGTTTTTGGATCAGTGCGCGATTTCAACGGATTTCAACGGTCTCTCCTAATTTTTACTTTGCTTCACTCACCCATTCGAGGGAGAGATTCTGATCAACATGTGCAGCATGTTGTCATTCAGACAACGTTTAGCATAAGCAGAATAAGAAGTAATATTGATTTCTTTAGTAGCATATTATATTAAGCACTATTTGTTTGTAAAAATATATTATGAAGAACGAATTACATGACAATGTGCTATGATTTAAATGAGTGGTTCTTAACATCAATTTGGTTATGCATACAGTTAGTTGGGGTTTTTATTGTACTTCGGTGTTTCAAGAGCATTAGTTACATGTTTATCCTTGTGTATATTGTTGTAGATGTATTTAAATAAGGTCAGTTTTATGATTGACTATAGTATAGTATTCAGATCACTTTTCTATATAACTGTTCAAATTTTCTCTTCTTAGTGTATCCATAGGATGATTCAATATCGAGATTATTTTTGGGGAGGTCAAGAAATGTCAGTTCTACAAGTAAGTCAATGATGGTTTGAAGCTGGCGGTTGTACTTTAAATGGATCAAGTGATAGCTTGAAAGTGTGGAGAAGAAAAAAGAGAAAACTGGGAGATTGCAGAGTGGGTAGAGTTGCTAGTGAAGACCAACCAGACAAAAAAAAAATGAACCCAAGATTTATATTGTAATTTGTATTGCAAATTTTTTGTAATATAAGCATTAAGGGGCTGTTGGAAATAATGGTTCCATTAATGCATTGGTGAATTTAGAAAGTTGGTTTGAAATTTATTAGAGATTATTGAAAGATTCTCTCAATAACTATTCCCGTATTTAAATTAATTAGATCTGACTCCAACTATATATTCATGTATTGTAATTTGATTTAGTATAATAATAATACATATATTATTTCGTTTATGTAATTTGTGCAATGTCTATGCTCACAAATTCCAATTCTCAACCTCACCTATGTTATGCTCAGATTGATGACGACCTTCAGAATTTCCATTGGTCCTGGCAGTTCAGATAATCCAGGAAATCTCTAAACGTTTGATAAGAAGAATTCCAATTTGAGAGGGTAGTCAAATTTCAAATGGGGAATGGGCGGGGAATTTTTTTCGCTGATTTGGATATTCAAAATTGAATTTGGTTTTGGAGCATGCCCTCGTCCATCCACCAACCTGTAGTTGCAATTAATTAAAATGACGGGAACGCAGGCGGGGTCATCAGTCGGCCATGCAGTGAGCGGATCTGGGTGCTCGCAACAAACGGGATGGCTGAGGGCACACTGACAGAAAACTTGATGGATGGATGCATTCCATGGGGGTGATGAGGTCCTTTTCAATCATTGGAGGACCATGCAGCAACCCAATGAATGATTGGGTTGTTGCATGGTCGATAGTCTCCTCCTACTTGCTATTGTGGCCATTTGCATGCATTCCATAGTATTTTTGTTATTAAAATAACTGAATTGAGATGTGAGCACGATAGAAAGCGATGAAGAAAGTGGAAGGACCATATGATTATCGAATCCCATTCTCCATACTGTGAACATGTACGAAGGTTGTACACTCACTCAGTCATGTAGTTCAGGATGACAATTACCAGCTTCTGCTGTACGGAATTTGAATAGGAGCATGGCGAAAGCGGAAGCGGATTTGAATAGGAGCAGGGCGAAAGCGGAAGAAGAGGAAGGAAGCCATGCAATTATAAATATAAATTTAAGCACATTCTTTAAACGGTAATGGATATGAGCGCTGCAGGATTTTATGTAGAATTATTTCCGAGACTGTCATGAGGTCTCCATAGGAAAATAACCTCCTGCGGTCTACTCCCTCCTCACAAACCTTTTGTTGGGGCATTAGCGAACATTGGATCAACTGTGATCAACCAAGCATTTGTGGGACGCATCAAAAACTTAGAATT
>ML834026.1:13070-25321 GCA_009831015.1 Picea engelmannii | reverse complement strand
TAGAGTGAGGCCATTTTCTCTAATACCACTGTTATTAAAAGTGCACAGAGAATCACAATCATGGTTAAGCAGTACTGGGTAATTCTTATCAGCAGTCCTACGTCGTAGTGGCGTAGTGAATAAATCTACCGTACAATTGTGATAACTGTCCAAGAAACTGGGAGGATACACAACCGTTTGATCGGGGTAGTTGACAAATTCCTTACAGAAAAGGCCTATAAAAGGCCATTATCCCTTCCAATGGATTACGCACAGAACTAAATTCACTGACGCTCAGAGCTAAAATCCGTTGTTGGACGAGTAATGAACTGAGATATAGTGTGATATAATGAGCTTCTCGGCCCATTCTTCCTTTATAAATAACCTACAATATTTGGGTTTTGTCCTTCACAATCTGTCATGGATACTTTTCGGCTTGATTTAAGAGTTAAAACCAAAGAATAAGAGCATATTTACTCAGCCCCTGTCGTTTCAATTTACTATATAATTGGAAAGCTAGTTTGTAGAAAACATAGCCACAGTAAGCCTTATGTTTTAGGTAATTGTCGATCTGCTTCCCCAACATGGGTACTCCATCTTATGGTTCTTAGAGTGATGGCACTTCATACAAATCAGATTTATGATATTGGTTACTGCAAATGAACCTTGGTCCTCAAGAAGCTATAGTAAGAAAGATGGTTCCTATTTGTTGGAGACAATAGTTATGATTAAAGACAACAACTGATGGATAAATGTTGTATCATTCTATATAATATGCTTGTAATTTAATTGGTAAAACTGGGGGAGAACGTTGGTGCAAATTGGTTCTCTATTGCACTGAGAAAATTGGTCTTAATGTTCATGAACTGGTCTACATTTTTCAGTTTCAATCCAGATAATGCAAATTTAATCCCTTCATGTGATATTATTTTGCTTGATAGAAGATACTAATTTGATATTATATAATTTTGATTGACAACAGATACTCATTTGGGCTCTTCCGCACACATAAAATGCATTGATTTTAGATGAATATTCTTGCCTGAATTAATCTCATTCCGCTAAAGCAGTATCCTATGGATACGTTTATCAAGACTCAATTATTGCTTTCAAGGACTATTTTTTAATGATGTTTAGGTTTAATATTTAGTTTGTTAAAAAAAAAAAAAAAAAAAAAGAAAGGCATTTTTCTCATTCCGCTAAAGCAGTATCCTATGGATACGTTTATCAAGACTCAATTATTGCTTTCAAGGACTATTTTTTAATGATGTTTAGGTTTAATATTTAGTTTGTTAGAAAAAGAAAAAAAAGGCATTTTTCTCATTCCGCTAAAGCAGTATCCTATGGATACGCTTATCAAGACTCAATTATTGCTTTCAAGGACTATTTTTTAATGATGTTTAGGTTTAATATTTAGTTTGTTAGAAAAAAAAAAAAGGCATTTTTCTCAACCTAATTGAATATGTACACAAGGTAGGCGTGCAACTTTAATAATTTTTAATTCTTTCCTCCAAAAGTGTGACAATAATGTAGCTGCTTAAAGTTAAACATCATGTACTCATTTGTTTTTTAGGGCTTTAACTATAAATTTCAAAGCATCCTTATTCTTTTTATCTATATAGACATTCGTCATAAATATGCACCTTGCCACATACCTTACCTATGGGAAAGCTCTCTACATGTTGCCTAGAAAGCATCCATTTTCTTGTGATCAGTATAGATATTATACATTGTCTTATTAGTTGTTTTTTTTTTATAACTGTAAATGTAATTATTATGTTTAATGATGAGATTAAATAATTATATTTCAAGTAATTGATAGAATACATTGCAAGGAATTGTATAGTTAGTTAATCAAAGATTTATGATTAATTTTTTATTTTATGAAACTCTTTATTGTTAATGGTGTTAATAATTTTTATAGAAATTTTGATTAACTATTATTATTGTTTGATTTTATAAATTGGATATTATATTATTAATTGTTCACATGATATACATTGTCTTATTAATTGTTTTTTTATAAATATGAAGGTAATTATTATGTTTAATGATGAGATTGAATAATTATATTTCAAGTAATTGATAGAGTATATTGTAAGTAATTGTATATTATCTCTTTATTATTAATGGTGTTAATAATTTTTATAAAAATTATGATTAGTTATTATTATTGTTTGATGTTATAAATATTTTATAAATTGGATATTATATTATGAATGACATTAGTAATTAGAATAAGAATAGAATTTTATAATAATTGGAATAAAAACTCAAATGCTTAGGAAGGTTTCATTCTTTAATTATTGGTTTTTCTAGATTTCAGTTGGCTTTACCTTAGCAGTCTATCAACATAATAAATTTACAAAATATATAGGCTTAAGTATTATTATATTATAATATAACGAGGCAGGGACTAGCTACTTTGCAACTATTTCCCTTGTTTATATTGCAACATATTGATATTGTATTGATAGGAAGAAAGGGTAAAAGGGATACCTTTTGTCCTTATGATTGAAACTTTGATGAAATGATGTGAGGCTTTTAGATGCATTATTTCGATTTGGTTGCTAGTTGGATGTGGGTTACTTAGTGAAAACTACCTATGAAGTGGAGCATTAGCACAATTATTGGTTTTCTTAACACCCTAAGGATTTGGGATGTAATTGAAAAAAACCCAAAGTCGGAGTCAAAATGCAGGTATTTTAGATGCATTGTTTTGATTGGGTATGTTGTTCTAGGCATCTGAAAGTGAGTAAAAGATAAAAAGGGGAAGAAACAACCCTCGGGAAAGGAAGCTAAGGTTGATTTCTAAGTTGTCTCTATCTCGCTTCCAAACTCTCCTGGATGCTTATATCCCGTTCAATTGTGGCCCATGAGCGTTCGAGTTCTACCCGGGTGATGGCAGTTTTAAGTATGGTGTCAAAAAGGTTCAAAGCGATGCTGGTTTGATCTGATAGGCCGGGTTCAATGTTGGGTTGTCTTGCAATGGGCACAGTCATGGAGAAACAAAAATTGAAAAGAAAGTTCAAGGTTTAAAATGCTACTTCAATTTTTTTACCGTATAAAAGAGAATTTTCGAATCCGATGTTAAAGGTAGAACACAAACCAAAGGCCTTCTCCCATAACTGAGTTAACTTTTTAAAGAATCATGTATGAAATGTGAGAAAACATTAAGCTGTGGACAATGCGAGGCTCCCATCAAGGGAGAATCTCACCCTGTAAACAGAAGAAGAAAAAGACAAGAAGAAATCCGACGAAGCATAAAATATAGAGATCTAAAAAGTTCACAGGTGTTGTACCTACTGATAGCCGATACAGAGGAAAAACTGCAAACGATTAGATGACTAAACAGTTGGTCACCACAGTAGAAGTTGTACTAAATTGTAGCTAAGCATTCCTCAGAGATATATTTGCGAAATGAAATTTAATATAAGATAACAGAGAAAACAAAACTCATAACTCAGTCTTCACGGAATCAGGAATCTTCGGATTTCTCTTTATTAATAAAAGGAAAAGGTCTCTATTACAATTGGCCGAGAAAAAGCCCCCGGTGCTCACTTCAAAATGCATATTTATACAAACTTCTAAACATTCAAATTTCAATCGTTCCAGAAGTTTTCAGTTACAAAATGGGAAATTTAAGCGTTTCACTTCTTTGTCTTTGTCCTCCTTCAGGCGTGCAGAGAACCTTCCTTTCTTTACTCTTCTTTCTCCAGAAATAGAACATAATAACACTTGTCGTCATTTGACGCCACACACCTGCCCTTTCGTCTGCCCAATGCAATTGACACACTTTTTGATCAATTGGGCTATCAACTTTGAAGGCTCTGTTTGGTTGTTTGCCTCAAAAGTGTAACAATCCTTCGCTAATTGTGGCAACCTTTCTTCTACTTGTCGGTCTTCAGTGATGATAGAACATAACTATACACTTGGTTTTATTAACCATTTATCCACTTGGACAATATCAATCTAGCTTATCTGTGATATTTCAGCCTGCTCCTTTTCCTCGTTCTCCTTGATATAGAGCAGGTGCTTGGCCATATTGATCTGGCCCAGTGTCCAAGCGTTGCTTTCCCTATCGAGATCCAACAAACTTTCATTTATCAAGACGAAAGTTTCTTCACAAGAGTTTCTCATTTCTTTAGCTCATTCTCTATTTTCTGATATATTACACTCCCACGCCTTCAACAAGATATTTCCTCTGGTTTGCTCTGGGATGGAAAGTCTGGAATTACTGACCACTTCTTTTTTCGTCGTGGCTATAACAACCTCTTGGAAAGTGACCCGAGCCGCCCTAACTTCTCTTTCTCTCAAAGAAATGTCTTTCAGCACTTGGCCAATGGTCTGGCAATGATTTTGGATGGCTTCCACTTTAGCAAGTAAATATTTCTGAGCTACTGACACTCTCTTTCGGATCTCAATAGCTTGGGATTGGAATATCCCGATATCTATAACCTCGCTCTCAGGAGAATTCAACTTTACCTGTAACTGCCTTATCAGTTCTTCTTGCTGGCTAACCTGTGCTTGGTTGGTCTGGGCTGACTGATGTATTTTCTTGAGATCATATCTGAGCTACTCGATTTCCTTTTGATCAACTTCTTTGGCTTGCTCTAGACTTGTGTTCACCTGATCTTTGGCATTTGCCTCTGCTGTAGCTAGCTTAGCCTCTAATTTACTGATCAAGCGGTTCTTTCGCTTTAACTGTTCCTTTAGAGATCCGACGAAATATTGGTTGGTTGTAGAAAAATCCCCCAACGTCCCTACTATATGAGTGGCGAATTCCTCCTTTTTCATGGCCTTCCCATCGGCTAGGATTTTGATTTTTTTTGCTATTGTGCCCGCTTCTCGGTAAAGCTCTTGCTTCACAATGGCCTTTCTCTTCTTATCGAAGAAAAATTCGTTCGGAGGAAACTCTTCTACAGTAATGGGCATTAGTTCTTCGCCGAAAATCCATCCCGCGTCGAGGGTCCCCTTTGTGAACTGTAGGGGAGTGATAGAAGCGATGGGACAGTCGATTTCCTTGGAAGGTTTCTCTGGGATAACAATCGTGTATGGCTTGCTTGATGGGTTGGGGATCTCGCCTTCCTGTTCCGGGTTCCCGGTTTCCTCTATCTTTTCCTGATTTTCCTCCTGGTCAGAACCTAAATCTTTTGAGTCCTTGGTTTCCGTTTGCTGTATATCTGTAGTCTGTGGGTTCTTACCCTATAAAACTGGGGGAAGGAAGCTCCACCGGTGTTCCTGAAATTTGAAGAAATCGACCATATCCCTGGGCGACAAGGCTTGAATCTGACTTAGGACCTCAGCATAGGATCTCACACCTCAGAAGATGTCGTCATGAGGCGAATGCTCATGTTCGTATCTTTTCAGGCCACAATTCTCCATGTGATTACTCACGACCTTATGTGGGTCATGTTTCTTAAACTCGATGTTGACCAATTTAAATTCCTCCAAGGCCATAGCCTCAGCTTTGGCGTGTCCGAAATATAATAAAGAATATGTATTAAAATGAATGGGGAAGGGCGGCCATACCTTCTTCGAAAAACCTTTGAGCTCTTTTCTTATGCCACCGAGCACAGTTTACCTGGCGATTTTGCGACATACCAACTTATCCGACACGAATAGTGGTAGAGCATATGGGGGAACAGAGGCACCGAAAACCCTGATGTATGAAAACTCCACTTCTACATACCAGTCAGCCACACTACGCAAGTTGGCCGAGATGCTATCTGAAATCCTGGGAGGTGGGTTACTGAAGATGGAGACATGCATCGGTACCATTACCTAGTTGAAAATCTCATATATGAATTCTATGGCCTTATCCTCCCAAAGTTTCCAGTGATAGACATGAATAGGCTCAACATTAAATGGAGTCCAGCTCCAGCTCATTAGAGGGAAAGGTGTCATGAAACAAATAGCGTCCATGATGTAGGCAAACATGAAAAACGAGGCTTCTTTCTCACTCGCCTTCTGCGCTTGATGTTCGGTAATTCAACTGGTTAGACTATCCGACAACAGTTTGGCCCAGTCGAAAGAAAAACCGTCAAAAACTGTATGAATCAGAGGCACCCACAGGAGGAAAATGTGTGTGGTGTCCTCCCTCCCATACAACCTACAGGTCATCATTGCTATATACCTGAATGACGGATCTAAGGAGGAGATTGAATAAATTCCATTAGAATCCGCCCTGAATTTTGTGGGGTTCGAAACCCAATCCTTGATTAGATCGGACAAGTTTCTGCCATATTTCTCGCATTCCTTCCCCTTGAAACCTTCCAGAAACTCGACATTGTACGCGAAGTTTGGTGTGGGTGACAGCTGATACATTGCCTACAAATGTTCCGGCCTAAAAGTCTCAATCATCACCTTATGTTCGCTGACGATAGTCCTGGTTAGGATATCCACATGGGCTAGCACCCATCCGATCATGTCATAATAGGGAAGGAGTCGTGGCCTTGTCGCTATTTTATGCATCTCTGCTTGAATGACGATTTTGTATTTGGTGGCCAAATCATCCTTCTCATTATCGCCAGAATCATCTGAACAATTCATCGATTCAGACTAAAGAATGTCAAAGATGTATGTCCAGGTTTTGACAGTATTAATACTTCGGGGTGAAGTATCAGAAACAAAATCTGAGCCCTAACCTGAACTCCCGACAGCCGCCTTGGACGCTTTTCGTTGAGCCATGATAGAGAACTCTGTACTCAGATCTCCTGTAGTAAGAATTGTAAATACAAACAGAAGTTATCCTGATGAAAAAGCTCTGCACGCAAAATAGAAATAAAATTGAAAAAATGAAAGAAACTCCCTTGCTTTGATCTTTCAACTTTGCATGAGTCCTTACTGACAGAATGGTCAAGTCGTTTAATGGAAAGATCTAGGCGTGAAACGAGATCTTATTTTCCATTAACTCATCAAGGTTCAAATCAATGCCATAAATGTTTAAAAGATTTGTGATAATAAAGAAATGCAGAAACATTAAAAAATCTCATCTGTAGACTGCATATGTTAAAGGTCCTTTAAGGCATTAATTAATTTAGTTAAGTCCCTTAATTTTTTACTTTCATCCCTTGAAACCTCTTTTCGGCGTTCGCCTTCTCGGATGACTTCGTTCCTAGTCTTAGAGTCCAAAATACTCAAAATCGCGATGGCGCGATTTAGCCTTTTACCCGTGACGTTGCCCAAGCTTTTAGTTAATCCATGTCTAAAGAAGGAAATCGCGACTTCATGGATCAAAGTCACGAATATGCGACTTTTGGAGGGAGCGATCGCCGAGTCGCAAGAGCACGATAACATTTAAGCAAGGTTTAAAGGATTTACTCTTGACACTAACCAGGGTAACTTTTGGAACCATTTCGCAACTTCGCATATCAGAGTTTGAAAACCATGCGACTTGTAACTTTCGAAGCACGATAGCACGAGGTAATAAAAGTGATAAACTTGCTTAATGGTTAAGTGACGATGATTTAGAACTATAACAACCATCGCCACTTCGCATGTCAGGATACTGAGGCTTTCAGTGGGTAAAGATCATGAAGTAAAAGACAACCTGAAAACCAACTTTTGATTTTAAGAATTATATTTCAACCACTTGGAAAAGGTGGCTCCAACAGGGTAGAAGACCTTGAGTCATATTTTATATGCATTATTGTAACCAGGTTGCTAAATTAGATGTTGGCCACCTAGTGTAAACTACCTATGAAGTGGGGCATTAACAAAATAATTGTGTTTATAAACCCAAAGGGTTTGAGATGTAATTGACAAAATCCCAAAGTCGAATTCAAATAAAGTGGTTGATATGCTTTTATGTACCATATATTTTAATAGAGATATCATTTTATTGTAGTGGTAATTGTGTCATATACTTGTCCTAGACTTAAAACAAAAGAAAGAACTACATAGAAACTAAGTTCCTACCTATGTTGACAAGAAACATAATAGAGAAATCAATATATCTATTGAAATTCAAATATTATTTATACAAGTTAGAATAAGATATCTTAAATAACAATGATGAAAACTTAATATATAAAAAATGCTATGATGAATGCAATGTCTCTGTCTTTGTAAATGTGGTTATTGGACACTACTTTATTGTTTAATATGGATTGATTTAAATAGTAGTGTATACTTCATGTGGTTATTGGGAACTACTTTATTGCTCAATATATAGAAAAATGACATGATCTTTGTAAATGTGGTGATTGGGCATTGTTGATGACCATTTTAGTCATCAACATTTTCTAATCGATAAAGCATTGATGGGCTCCCCTAATTTCAAATCACTTCCAAAAAATTTGTGCACACTCTCACTAAAATCGACACAATATTTGATGAAACTATCATGACTTCTAACTTATCACCACAATATGATCCATTTACCCCTCCACACATATTTATTGTTGTCATACCTTGCACTCATATCTCTCTCACATTTTAATTATAACATTATTTTTGGGTTAGAAGCTCCACATAACTCCATCTCATGTGAAAAACCAAATATATATTATATCTTATCATGTTAATTTCCACATGTTAAATTTATTACCCGAAAACCAAAAGTTAGTTTTGACATTGTCTTTGGATTAATTTACCTCATATCATAAAACCACTATAAAGTGATTCGCTTCCTACCATGATATGTCCAATACGCTCATATAATCTCACATTTGAGTTTAATCTTTACCTCAATGTCAAAATTATATGTTTCAATACCAACAAAAGACATCTCAATTAGACTTGACTAGAACTCTAACATTTTGATTGTTAGTGGATAAAATTACGACGTTGAAAATGTCAACGGGAGGAATGGAAATTCTTTGAGTTTAGCAATCACTATATTTTCAAATAGTTTCAGTGTTAAGGACAGTCTTCATAATCTTTATAAACGAATAATTTGAGGTGTGCCAACATCCTTCCACTTCATCCGGATATGGTGCTAAAAATAACGATGAGAAGCGTTGGTCCAATGTTGAGATATACCAACCAATTTACATGCCTATTAATTATTGGGAAGATTTTTTTATCCCTATTATTCACTATTTAGTTGGATCAAATCAGTTAGAATTAGAATAGTGATAAGAGCACATTAATTGTAATTAGTTTCATGTAACTGAATGAGAATTGTTATAGATCTATGTAAGCCTATAGAGGCAATGTGTCTTGAGAAGAGTGAGTGTGTAAGTTTGATTTAGCTGATGTAATATCTCCCTTGAACAATAATAAACCAAATATCATTGTTCCATGGATGCTTCTGTGTATAGGTTTGACTTGAATTTCAATATTTACAATTAAAATATACCTGTTTATTTATGCTTGTGCTACAACAAGTGGTATCAGAGAAAATGCAATAGGTGAGCCAAGCTAGCCGAGTTTAGTAGATCCTCGTGAAGTTGAAGAACCTTTGGGCGAGATTTGGCACGTGAAGGAGATTTCTTATCGGATATAAGCGTAGAAATCTGATCCAAGCACTAGAAGACGAATTCTTTGTTGGAGAAGCATCCTCGGAATTATTTTCATTGAAGGGCGCTCCCTAAGGAGTGTTGTAGGAGCATCCCTCGCTCCCACACTTCGAAAATTCAATTTTTCAGATCTAGACGTGCCTAGTGTAAGCCAAGAGGAGCGCACAGACAAGGACGTTCCCTGTACATGGTCGGAGGAGCATCCTTGACCCAGAGACGTGTCTGATGCATGGGAGAGGAGCGCCCATACACATGGCAATTAACCAAGGGGGGGCATCCTCCAATCAATCCAGGTAAGAGCGTTTTGGGTATGAAAGTTTGACTTTCGGTTGCATTATTCACATAAGGCATGAAATCATACAAAGAATCAACTTTATAATATATATATATATATATATATATATATATATATATATATATATATATATATATATATATATATATATATATATATCCTCTCTGTATATATTTGGTATGAAAGCAATTTGGTGATTTTATTCAACACATCAAATTTCGACGCATACAGGCACAGTTTGAATAAATTTCAACGTTGCCCCCATTCATTGATCACTATGTGGGGTTGGTGGATGACATTTGTGATGGGTTTATTGGAAGTTTCGTGACATTTCAAGAGAGTTATGACAAATATTCTACAAATGGAAATGACGAATGATGACAATGATACATTCATGATGAACATTGATGCAAACATGGACGATCTCAAAGATTATGTGAGGACATCGGACATCCTTGAGTCTTGAAACCCTCCCATAACATCAAGGCATGTGTCTAGTCTAACTACATCAAATTTCGATGCATTCACTGCTAACGTTGGCCCCATTCACTGCTCATTCACTGGCCCCATTCACTGCTAAATTTCGATGTGTCTAGTCTAACGTTGGCCCCATTCACTGCTCATTGTGTGGGGTTGGTGGATGACATTTTTGATGGGTGTATTGGAAGTTCCATGACATTTCAATAGAGTTATGACAAATATTCTATAGATGTAAATGACGAATGATGAGAATGAGACGTGCATGATGAACATTGATGAAAACGTGGACGATCTCAAAGATTATGCAGGGACATCAGACATTCTTGAGTCTTAAAACCCTCCCATACCGTCAAGGCAGGTGTCTAGTCTAACCATGTCAAATTTTGATGCATACACACACAATTGGAAGAAATTTCAACATTGGCCCCATTCACTGCTCACTATGTGGGGTCGGTGCAGGATGACATTTGTGATGGGTGTGTTGGAAATGCCATGACATTTCAAGAGAGTTCCGACAACTATTCTATAGATGGCAATGACGAATGATGACAATGAGACATCCATTATGAACGTTGATGCAAACATGGACGATCTCAAAGATTATGTGGGGACATCATGCAACCTTAAGTCTTGAAACCCTCCCATACCATCAAGGCATTTGTCTAGTCTAACCATGTCAAATTTCGACAAATACATGCACAAATTGAAGAAATTTCAACGTTGGCCCCATTCACTGCTCACTGTGTGGGGTCGGTGGAATACATTTGTGATCAGTGTATTGAAATTTCCATGACATTTCAAGAGAGTTCTGACAAAGATTCTATAGAAGGGAACGGTAAATGATGACAATGAGACCTGCATGATGAATGTTGATGCAAACATGGATGATCTCAAATATTATGTGGGGACATCAAACATCATTGAGTCTTGAAACCCTCCCATGCTGTCAAGGCATGTGTCTAGTCTAACCATGTAAAATTTTGATGCATACAAGCACATATTGAAGAAATTTCAACATTGGAACCATTCATTGCTCACTATGAGAGGTTAGTGGATGACATTTTTTATGGGTGTATTGGAAGTTCAATGACATTTCAAGAGAGTTCCAACAAAGATTCTACAGATGGAAATGACAAATGATGACAATGAGGCATCCATTATGAACGTTGATGCAAGCATGGATGATCTCAAAGATTATGTGGGGACATCAGACATCCTTGAGTCTTGAAACCCTCCCATATCGTCAAGACATGTGTCTAGTCTAACCATGTCAAATTTCGATGCATACAACACCGATTGAAGAAATTTCAACAATGGCCCCATTCACTGCTCACTGTGCGGGGTCGGTGGAAGACATTTGTGATGTGTGTATTGGAAGTTCCATGACATTTCAAGAGATTTCTGACAAAGATTCTACATATGGTAATGACGAATTGTGACAATGAGATGTGGATGATCTCAAATATTATGTGCGGGGTCGATGGATGCCATTAAAACCTTGACAAGATATAATCCCTAAGAAATTAACCATTAAACTACCTAACCCCTAAGCCCCAAATCCCTTATACCTTGACCCTTAATCCCTTAAACTTTAACCCCTAATCCCTTAACCCTTAATCCCTAGACCCCAAATCCCTAAATCCCCTAATCCCCAAAGCCACTATCCACTTAACCCCTAACAACTCAACAAATTAACTATTTAGGCACAATAGGAATTAAATTGGAAGCCAAATAGGAAGCCAAACTAGAAGCTAAAAAGGAAGTTAAGCTAGATGCTAACTAGGAAGCTAAAGTAGAAGCTAAAGTAGAAGCTAAACTGGAAGCTAAACTCAAAGCTAAACTAGCAGCTACACTTGGCACTAACTTGGTGTAACACCCTGTTTCCCCCAAATTGTAAATATAACTGAACTGGCCAAGGACTATGGAAAAACTCATAAGTATGAATATGTGTTGTAAATGGACCTACAGGAAGAGGTCAATGAATGTAAATGATAGTTTGAATTTATTGCAGAACTGCTGAGAGGGGATGTGCG
>ML834025.1:31349-50457 GCA_009831015.1 Picea engelmannii | reverse complement strand
GTAAAACC
The DNA here is from genome assembly GCA_009831015.1 of Picea engelmannii. Classification (NCBI taxonomy): domain Eukaryota; kingdom Viridiplantae; phylum Streptophyta; class Pinopsida; order Pinales; family Pinaceae; genus Picea; species Picea engelmannii. The sequence goes on along the minus strand of ML834025.1, from coordinate 50,449 downwards.
AAAGTCTACAAACCCACACTAAAATATCAGTCATGTTTGAAATCTTAACTAAGTTTCTGAGGGTCTTGGAGTCATTACACTTTTGATTTTTTTTAAGACTTTACCCTCACTCGAACTTATGATTATGCGAAGTCTTATCATAACTGATCTGAGATCATGTCTCTGCCACCATTTAGGGTTTCTCTGGTTCATGGTGGGTATGGAGGAAAACATGGGTCATCCTTTCCCTCACCCGGTTGTCCTAAAACATGCAAGTAACCCCTCAAGTAATCAACCCTTTAAGTGCTTTTTTTATTTGACCTTACATTCATTCCCCGAACTGATAGCACTAGTCATCATGATATTTCGTGTCAATTTGCCTCATTCCTATTTTCATGGCTCGATCTTGTTGGAGATTTTATACTCTCCCTATGATAAAACTACCTCTTCTAAGTCACACCTATTCGTCGTCACGTTTATCATTTATATGGTGCCCATAGTCAGAGAAAATCCAAATGGTTCTGAGATCCTACAAGCATATGATGAAATTGCAAGCATGGTTCAAGCCGTGGGCTGGGAAAACTTCATCCATTCTTTTAAAGGCCATAATGTCAAGGTAGCTAGAGATTTCGCTCGATCCTTTAATGGTAAGAATCTATAGTGGTAGATCTTGATTTATTAGTGACCGAAAGCTTCATATCAAAATCTACAAGATTTCCCCCTAAAGGAGAGAAGTGGTTCAAGAATGATACCGTGAGAAAAATCCCCTAGAAACAACTACTGGCATCAAAAAACACAAGTTATAATATCAAAGGTATGCCCATCCATTTCCTTAAGAAAAAATGGCAAAATTTGGTTTATTTGATTAAGCAGTTTGTCACCTACGAGGGACGCTATGGTTTGGTCTTTTATTTCCACATCTGATTTCTTATGGTGTTTTTAGGGTTTCAATTTAACTTGCCAATTTACTTGTTAAGAAGTTTATCTAAGATGGTGAAGTTCTATCAAAGGTAAATAAGAAACCCTGAGGAAAGCCTATTTCATCATGGTTTGATTCAAATTTTGATTGAACATCACGTTGGTCGAGTAGGAGATACCTGCGACTCATTTTTTTTTAAAATGATTTTCTTGAGAAACCCTCACCTCTACCAAAAAACCTTGATCATGAACATTCTGAAAATGCTAATTTACCTAGGGTCTGTGTTGAAGAAATTTTCCCGCATGGTTATGTGGATCAAACCCTCCTAGTTGCCTTGAATCATAAGGACAAAGAATTTAAGCTCGAATTTCAATTAAACCCTTATTTCCATCCTCCTAATATATCCGTTGACCAATTTGACCATACCAACCCCATAAAAGGTACAATGGGCTCAATTGCTCCTCGTATTACCCGTAGTATGACTAAGAGATGGATAACCTATCCTAAATCTTGTGATTTAGAATCTATTGTTACCCGACTTACAAAGAAATCTCTAATTCAATCAGAGCAAGCACAGGGGATTCGATCATTAACACGTCCTTCTATTGAGCTCAGTCCTATGGAATCACATCTACAGGAAAAAAAATATCGAGATAAAAAGAGAGATGTAAGTTTCGAAAACAACAAACAAGGTTGAGGTTATCTAGGGAAATTAGGAAGAGATCCAAAAGGAGTAATTCAAATCGATCCGACCCTATATACATAGACGATCAAGATGTTCCTAGCAGCCCAACAAAATATTCATCTGATAAACCAGGAACAAGGGATCGGGTTTCATATGATTTTGTTGATAATATACCATCGTTTATCGTTCTCGTTGGGTTTAATGATTTGATGGGTATTGGTTTCACCCTGAGAGGGAATTTTTCCAAAGGAAAATCATTGTGTCATGACCATCAACGCAAACAAGAAAATGGAAACTCTGAAACATGTATGAATTGTCATTTTTTCGCTGAGAGGCATCACCCTATTGTGCCTTATCTCCGTATGAGTTTAGATCAATCAAAGGGAAAAACAAAGAATTAAAAAGGAAAAATAAAGAATTGATCAATCTAAAAGAACAAGGTTCATCCCAGGTGAACAAAAGATCAAAAATTTCTGAAGCTACAACAGTCAAAAGATCTACATGAGTCAACATATTTATCAATTCTAACTTGCAACAATCGTCGATCTCAAATTCCTGAACTCAGTATTCAAGTGTTATCTATTTGTTTGTAAGTTTTGAATCTTCTTTTAGTTTGTTTGGTTTGTTTTGATTCTTTTTTCTTTATTACGAACAAGATACAGAATCAAAGATTTTGTAGCTTGATAGTTTAATACTTTATCTGATTTTTAATTGATAATTCATGTTTCTTTTCGGGTCCTTGATTTTCTAAAGGGTTTTGGAATGATATCGACATGACTCATGGATGTCATCAGATCCGGCTACGATTTGGTCTCATTGAAGATAATGCAAGATCATTCTCAAATGACCATTTGTAGTTATTTTTTGTAACAAATTTTATCTAAAGTTGTTGTAAGAAATATGTACCACAACTCAAACATTTCTATTTTTGTTTTGAGTCACAACGATTTGGCAGATTTCTACTATCCTTAGATATTACACATGGATTTAGGTCTTACGTCTGTTTAAAAAGAGTTGAATATCGATGAGTAGGGGGGAGGAGAGCATGGAATAGCAAATGGACTTGGGATTGTAATGGGAAGACAATGAACCTTCTTTTGCTTCAAACTTTTGTTCTGTGAGTAATTTCAGGGGTTTTAATATAATATCACTTGTTTTAAATTATGTGTTCATTATCTTCCTGTCATAGCTTTGTGTTATAAAATCTTATCTTTTGTCCATGTTTTAATAGTGTTATGTTATTAATTTGTGTATCTCTTTCCCAAAGGTTAATTATTAAAATATTATTTGTTATCTCAGCTTTATTAATTCTTTGTGTGATTGATGGATAAACAGATGTGTAAAATGCATCAAATTTTTCTTATGCACATCACATATGTTTAATTATTTATTTTCAATGAAATGTGTTTCATTGATTGAAATAACATATTATTACTCTCCATAAAGGATTAATCTCAAAGTCCTTTCCTTTCCTTATCTGTATCAAAACTATTATATCCTGTTGAAATTTATTTCGCCGAAATTTTGCTAGATTTGAATTGCAACATTGTTTGTCAAAAAATTTACTTTCACAGGTGGACGATTCAACAAATATTTATATGGAAGGATTCAACCAATTAATTTGTAATACCGCTCTTGATCAGGATAGGTTACTGATTATGTTTTTTTATATTTCTTTAGTGTGGTTTGTTTGAATGTAATATTTTTTATTGTAACGGTTTAGTTCAGATGCTTTGATCACTGGAGTGAAACCTACCATAATTTATATTCAAAACTATTTAGTTTATTTTGTAGATTATTTTGTTTTGAATATTTTTATTCTAATATTAAAGTGTTATTTGTTTATTATTTTATATAGATATTACCATATATTAGAATTGTCTAGGATTTAGTTCCTGAAAAACTACCTTTTTCACAAGGTTTTCTACAAAATCTTGTATCTTGTACATCTTTTAGAATTTGTAAAAAGTATAAGTAATTTAGTTTAGTAATCATTGTAAATAATAGGAATTTGATCGCTAGTAGTTAAGATTTATAGAAACCCTTTTCATATTTTTGTAGGATAGATTTCTTCACCGGTTAATAGATTAGTTTAACCCGTCAGGGATAGATAGCTTAAATGGCTTGGGTCTTGCTTTAATTAGCTCGGACCGAGATATTCCCTCTTAGTTGATGAGTGGTCACTTCCGCCTCATCAACACATATCCATAGTGAGTGCCTATGTATTTCTACTAACATTTCATAATTGAGAAGAAAAGACAAGAGCATAGGCCTCACCTTCTAGATGGGTTTTTACCTTATTGGGTTTTCCCAAGGTCAATCTCATGTTCATTGTGTGGATGGTGTCATTTCTTAAGTCTTTCATTTTAGTTTTCATTATATTTCAGTTATTTATGTATTAAAGCTAGTAATATTAAGTCTACAATCTTTAGTAGAATAGTGCATAGTAAAAGATTGTAGAATATTAGAATATATATTGCAATGAACTGTTCTAGAGGAATATCCATGACAATTTACAGATCAACAAATGATACAATGTAAGGAAAAACAATGTTTAACTTTTTCATATGACAAAAAAAAAGTCTATATTGTTGGTTAAAAATCACATGAAACGAATTAATTAGATCATTAATAGTATAAAGTGAAACATTGCTGTAATATTAAAGTTATAAAATAATCATAAGAAAAATGCCAAATGTACCCAATGATTTTGATGCTAAAGATATTTGACATAGATACGAACCACATACAATTTTCTAACTATTTTAATTTTTTTCCTTGTCATGTTCAATTTCCTCTAACATGTTCCTAGAACCAATTGAGATTCTATTAATCATTTCTTCTTCTTTCTCCTATGAAACAATATAGATATAATAAGGTGTGTGTCGTTATCTTCTCCATCTTCTTCCTCTTTATCATCTTCCCAAGGAACAATCTAATTCATTTTACGTAACTGTGTTTCTAGGAGAACATTTTCATTATTTTCGTCCTTCCCTTCCTCTATTTCATCATTAGGGGGAGCCTTAATTTGTACATGGTTGTGGCCAATTCAATACTAGCCACATTCATCAATATTTGGCATCCCTATATATGGGAGGTTATAATTTTGGTCTTCATTCTTACCATATATTGAATCACCATGGTTGTCCTCATCTCCAAACTCATTAACGTCACGTTGAGATGGATCATCAAATACATGCTTTGTTTTTTGCTCACAATATAGCATGAACTGCGATCTCAATTCCCAATTATCTAGATATAAGATTACCTACATACGCTGCAACATCAATAGATAATCCTCACATTATTCCAACCTATATAATGTACATACAATCAAACTCTAGCCACAATTTATATACATAAAAAAACTACCTACTCACAAAGTTGTGAGAAAATGTAAGGATATTTATTATCCACTAACCATTGTGTAGAGTCTAGCATACAAACTACTCACACTATCAATCCTTATTGATTTCTTATCAAAATTCTCAACCATTCACTTGAAGATTACCAACTCCCAAGGATTTTTATTCTAGCTTATCAATTTGTTGATTTTCCCAACATAAGAGTTGCATATTGATCAAGTGTTGATCTTTTACACTTTCCTAACTGGCCTATTCAAAATATCGAAGAGAAAATACTATAATTCTTCCATGTTTACATAAACAATGAAATGATTGAAAACAAACATTTATATACTTCTTTTTTTATCAATGAATACCTTCAAAAGGTTGTTCCAATCATGGAATTGTTCATAAGTGGTAAAATCCTTTCCTAAGGAGACTTTGTAATTACTTAATGTACAAATTTCAATAATCACCTTCTTTATTGTTTTGATTTGATCTAAATAAAAAAATCCATAAGCATTATTATAGTTTACAAGATCATTTTTGTCTTTTCATGGTCACAAATGTCTCTTGATGCATGACACGACTAGGTCTTTCCTGATTCATTCCAAATTGTCTTTATCTTCATTGGACATGTGTCTCCATATAGATTCAATAAGATGTTTAGATATATGCATTGGATATAGAAGTTGAGTGATAAAAATTTGATCCATAATGGATCTACATAGTTACCATATGAAGAAGATATAATTTTTACCTAGAAGGGTCAGTTTGGGTCAGATCCTAAAAATTGCATTAACATACCAAAATTATAAATAGTTCAATTCAAAGTCAATGAAGTGGAGATTTTGGGTGTCTAACCTTAAGGACATATATCTTGGAGTATTCACAAGATTCAATAGGTCCATAGCTTTCCAAATGTAGTTTTTTTTAAACGAAGTTTATATACAAAGGTATGCCCCCTATCCAAGTGGTAGTGATGTTTTCTCACCATGATTCACCCATGTGGAGTTAATAACTTATGTAAATCCACTATATACTTATAGAATCATCATTTGAACCTAAATTATTAACCCTAATGGACAAGAAATGGTGTTAAATCCATATCGAAAAGGAGGGGAAAGGTTTTGATTCCTATTGTAGTGATTTCATGTTCCAAAGCTAATAAACCATTGAGAGTAGATAATTAGAAAACTAGAGGAGAACAAGCATTCTCTAGGGGACTATAGAATACTGCAGTGTCTCATAAATATGTAGTGATCTTTATGAGCTCTATAATTTTCCTTGTACTCTCAATAGATTAAGAAGAAAGTCACCATCCTTCATATTCTTGTTGGGTTTTCCCACATGAGGTTTCCCGAGATAAATATTGTGTTAATGGGTCTTCCATTGCATGCCTTTGTTGCAATTTTATTATTTATGAGTAGTTAAAGAATCTAAATAGTGTGTTTTTTTCATTTTTAAATCACTAAACAATACGAAAATAATAATTGTGCAATCAAGAGTAGGTTCATTCAATTAGCTGGAAGTTTTATATACATTTTGGAAATTTGAACATCATAATATCCAAGGTAGTTTCAAATCATATTGGTACCATAGCAATTTTCTTTGGAAATTTGTGTGCTTTGAACACAATATATGCTTACTTGATTCAGAAATTCTAAATCTAAGGGGGAGATACCACTGGTGGATATTGAGATGGAAATAAGAAGGGTTAAGAAGTAGTCACAAACCTTAGAAATCAAATATGAGCATAGGGAAGGACCCATTGATGAAGAAGACAAAAGAAGATTGGCACATTTTTAGAACATCCAAATTCTCATGAGAAATCGGAAAATCATGAAGAGTGAAGGAAGAAAATAAATAACCTAAGATTGATAAAGGGATCTCCAGTAACAAGTCTTCTCAACATGTGATTGGAGTGGAAGAAAATTTCAAGATTAATCCCTATAATGCAAGGTATAAATTATTAAGTTGAATCATTGGTAGCAATAATTTTAATTCTATTTCACTATGTATACTATATGAGAGGAGAAAAAAATAGATGTTTCCATGCACAAACCTAGTGGGAAAGATACACCAAGGCCCTTAGGTTGGGGGAAGACCCATTGTTATCTAAGTGGAATATTTTCAAAGACCTCCCTTGTTATGAATAAGATCGTGGAGAAATAAAAATAAAACAAATCAAAATGTGCGAAAATAAAAGACAGAAGAACACAATAAAAGAGAGACATCGATATACATGGTTTACCCAATATGGGCTACGCCCACAAAGAAAAATCCAGCCCTTTATTTATTCTATCCAACAAAATAAAAAGATAAAACTTACAACACATCTGATACAACCTCATCTTCACTCTCTCATAGACTCCTCTCTCAATCACAATAATCTCCTTCTCTCATTTTTTTAACTTCAACATTACAATACAATATATAAGATCTGGAGACATCCAAAATCCCTAATCCACTGACCTGGATTAGATTACAACCTTAATTCATTAACCAAAATTAGAAAACCATGTGCCAAAACCACCCAAAATGAACGCAAAAAATAACCCCAAAATTTTTTCTTGGGGGATCTGAACCTTGCTACGCCCGGTGTAACATAATAACATGTGGGGATAATCATGCAAATAATATAACACAAACCCCCACAAGTATTGGGATCCAAATGTGACTGAAACAATACCTCTGAATCAAGAAGATAATCAGGCTACACAACCAACAATCTCCCACTTGGAGACTAATCACAACAACTCCACTTCTATTGTACCTGCTATACTATGCTCCAAATTTAGACCTGGAAATATTCTTATCTTCACCACCATGATTGAAGACCAACTGAAACTGAGCAAGATATTAGTTTCTCCCTAGTTACTGTGTTCATTAACATGTCTATAGGATTTTGGCTAGTGTGTATCTTATCTATCTTCAACTGTCTATATTTCAAAATTGATCATATGAAATGGTACATGCATTGTATATGTTTAGTCCTATAATGGAAGGCTAAGTTATTTTCAATATGAATGGAACTTTGGTTGTCACTCTATGACCTTCTATTCTCCTTCTTCTTTCCCAATTCCTCCATAAGATTTTGTAACCAAAACATCTCTTTACTAGCCTCTATAACATCGATGTACTATGCTTCCATCGTTGAAAGTACAACAACCTTTTGTAATTTTGAAATCCAAATTATTATTGTTCCACCTACAATAAAAACATACCTTGTGGTGATCATCTTGCTATCTATATCACCTACCATATCTGAATCAACATATCCATGTAGAATAGTGTTTGAACATCCAAAACATAATGTTGAGTAGTAGTACCTTTCAAATACCTAAGAATCCACTTTACTACCTTCAAATAATATTTACCTGGATTGTTCATATACCCGCTCAAGACTCCCATTGCATGTTCAATATCTGACCTTGTGCACACCATCACATACATCAAGCTTCCAACTGCCAATGAGTACGAAACCTTCAACATGTAGTTTATCCGCTCTTATGTATTGTAAAACATATCCTCAGTAAGTTTCAAAATGAATGGCCAAAGGTGTACTAATTGGTTTTGCATCCTGGATTTTAAATCTTTTCAATACCTTTTCTATGTACTCACCTTGAGACAATGTTAATTTGTGATTTTTCTTGTCTCTTTTTATTCTCATACCAAGGATTTTCCTTGCAGCACCCAAATCCTTCATCACAAATAAAATAGATAATTTTCTATTGAGCACATTTATATACAACATGTTAGACCTTACAAAAAGCATGTCATCTACATACAATAACAAGATACTATAGTTGTCATTATCTAGTCTCTTAAAATAAACACAGTGGTCAAAATGACATCTACTATAACCTTGTTCTCTCATAATCCTGTCAAATTTCAAATACCACTACCTTGGATCTTTCTTTTGGTCATACAAGATCTTCTTCAACCTGCATACTAATTTCTTCTTCCCTTTGACCTCAGATCCTTGTGAATGTTGCATATAACTCTATTCCTCCAAATCCTCATGGAGAAGAGCTATCTTTACATCTAACTCCTCAAGATGAAGATATTCTACTACCACTAGACTTAAAATAGTTCTAGTTGAAGTCATTATAACAATAGGAGAAAATATTTCATCAAAATATATACCTTTCTTCTATGCAAACCCCTTTACAACAAGTTATGCCTTGTACCTCTTTCTTCCTCCATCTTCTTCCTTCAACCTGTAAACCCATTTATTCTGCAATGTTCTTTTACATGCAGGCAACTGAACCAAGTCCCAAGTTCAGTTATGTACCAACGATTCCATCTCCTCTTTCATTCCTTTCTCCCACTTCTTTTTGGTTTCTACCTGCATTGCTTCTTCATATATTTCTAGTTCACCAAAATCAATCAAAAATACATAATACGACGAAGGAGAGTATTATTTAGGGGGTCTACTTAACTTGGTAGATCTTCTAACAACACTTGCAGGAATTTGAGGTACTTGTTTGTTGTTGTTGTTAAACATTTTGATTTTATGGCACATCTGGAATTTCATTTTTTGTTATTTCATAAGGAATTGTATATTATGTGTTTTCTTTTTCCTATTTCTTTCCCTACAACTGATCTTTGTACATGACCTTCTCATACCATGTCTCTACTCCTAATGATTTTTATTTTTTTTCATATTCCCATAAGCGATAACCAAAATCATTAACTTCGTATCCAATAAAAGTACACTTCTTGGATTTTCCCTCAAGCTTTGTTTTATTTTCTCTATCAATATGGACAAATGATTCACAATCGAAAGTTCTCATAAATGAGTAGTTTACCTTTTTACCTATCCATGCCTCCTTTGGAATGCCACCATCCAAGGAACTTGAAGGAAAACTATTTATTAATTAAATAGAAATATCCACAGCCTCTTCCCAAAACTATAAGGGAAATCCTAGAAGCAAACTCATGCTCCTTGCACGCTCCATGATTGTCATGTTCATATTTTCTGACACGCCATTTTCTTGTGGTGTTCATGGAACTATCTTCTCTCTACAAATACCATGGTATGAATAGTAACTATCAAACTCCTTGCTACAATATTCACCTCCATTTTTTTATCTGAGACACTTAAAACTTATTTTTTGTCTCATTCTCAACTAAATATTTCCATTTCTTAAAAGTAAAAAAAACATCATATCTGTTTTTAATGCAATAAACCCACGTTTTCCTAGTTGCATCATCAATAAAAGTAATATAATAATAAAATACATGAAGAGATGATACATGAGTTGGTCCCCATACATCTGCATGCACAAGCTCTAACTTTTCATTCTTCATTTTCTTCCCAACTATTAGAAATATGACTCTCTTCTATTTTCCATAAACACAATGCTAAAAAAAATCCAAATCAACCTACTTCAATTCTAGCAACAAATTCCTTGAGTGGAGAATATGCATCCCCTTCTCACTCATGTGCATAAGCGTATGATGCCATAATGTTATATATGTTCATGTAGAAACTAAAGCAATATAAGAGTCAACATTATTGGTACATAAATACAATGTACCTATCTTCTCTCATTTTTCTGTTGTCAGTGATCCTTTAATGACCTTCCATGAATTTCTTGTAAATGTAATTGTACAACCTTCATTGTCCAACTACCCTGTGGAAATCAAATTTCTTCACAAATCAGGAACATGCTTCATATTTTTCAGCAACCATTGGTTTCCATTTTGTAATTTTATATGTATATTACCCTTTACAACAATTTTGCATGGTTTATCATCACCCAAATAAACCTATCCAATATCACCTTGAACATAGTCTTGAAAATATTTCCTATAGGGTGTGGCATTAAATGAATCCCCTAAGTCTTCCACCCAAAAATCAATAATATTATCTAATGAAAGGATTAAACCATCTTGGAACATGTCACCTACCACATTTTCTTCCTGATTACTCTCCTATTGGCCATCTCCTTGTTTTCCTTTTCAAGACTAACAATCTTTCTTGAGGTGTCTTTTCTTCCTGCAATGTCAGCACTCCATCTTCCATCTGGATTTGGATATTCCCTTCTTCGACTTCCCAAAATTCCCTCAAATATTTCCTCTCTTCCTTTGTCTTCCCCTATAACTTCTCCATAGTCAAAATATTAAATGGTATCTCACATGTGCTTTTCAATCGCATTTCCTTGCTAAAAATAACACCAACAACATCATCAAAATTTAAAGTGTTTGAACCAAAGACAAAATTATTACTCACAACCATGACCAATCCATTATAACTTTCTGGCAATAAGCACAAAATAAAAATATCCATAACCTCATGATCAAAGTTTACTCCTATAGAACTTAACTTATTATTATTTTTTAGAAGGAGTTTAATAGGATTTAAATTAAAGGTATTGCGCCAAGGCGAAACAACAATTAAGGACTTACAAAATAAGAAATTTTTGGTTCACTTTTGTATGAATCCGTGGTTTGGATTCTCTGTTCATATTTCTTTATAGAATGACTATTCATTCTTTTTTCCTTATCACCGAAGATCTTTATAAATTGGTCCAATAACTTAATACATTTGAAATACATTTACTTCTTGTATTCATGTTCATGCCCCTCTTGTATTTCTGCATGATGCAGGTTATTATCTTTTGTCGGTGACTTTTCCATTTCGCCTTCTACTTGAATGATTATGGAATTTCCACTTTTCCATTTCGCCTTCTACTTGAATGATTCTGGAATTTCCAATTGGTGTTGTCCTTTCCTTCATCCTGAGTCTCTTCTGCTCTTCTTTTTTTCTCGGTCTAGTATTTTCCTGTACAAAAAAATCCTCACTTTGAACAATTTTTACATCAGTTTGCATTGTTTCTTGGATGTCTTGTTTCATTGTGACAAGTCGATGAAACCAATTCTTGTTGATTTGATTCTTGTGGCTTATATCATATTTTTTCTTCTTGAAATGTGTCCTCTCCCCATCGAATATGTCTTTGGGCCAGTGAAAAATACCTTCTCACATTGAATGTATGTTTGTTTTACCCAATCTATCTCTGCTTCTTTGATTTCCAACAGAATTTGGAAGATTCACTATGTTTGCATAGATTTGGGAAGAGTTTTCTTTGTTTCACTTAGGATCCTTTGTTTTCTGGAGGGTGTTTTTGGTATCTACGCCTTGAGAATTGTCTTGGGGATTTTTCTAATGACTGGTGAGTTTTCCACTGTTCCAAAGTCTTTGATTGGGTCGATTGCTTTGGGGGTGTTGTCCAATTTATGCTCAGGAATTCCAAAAAAGTTGATGGATATTCCATAGGTCGATCCTTGATTAGTAGATTTCCATTTTTTGAGGCTTCTACAAGATTTCCATATTTCCATTCGAAACAGAGGGAGAGTGGAGATAGAAACCCCGATCCAAAGTATGCAGGATTTAGAGGACTTTAATGAAGAGAGTACAAGACTGTAATTCAGTCCTAGAGAGTCATAAAAACTATGGAAGTAGAATGAAACGAGTCTCTTCTAGTCTTTGTGTTTTGAGTTCAGAATTCTCTTACCTCTTTTTATAAGAAGTTTTCCATGATAGCTATAAATATAATCTGTAGGATTTTCTTTTGTCCAATTGATATAGGAATTTGCAGGAAACATTTCATATTGCTTATAAAATATGTGATATCTGATGTCCAAGGACACTTGAATAGACTGATAGTGATATCCCCCGGACAGTGAGAATCCATAATCATTTTTAAAACCTGGCCTTAAAGTCAGAAAATAAACCTTGCCCATTTGTTGTCTTGATAGTCTCCCATTTCGTGCTCTTGATGCATTATTTGGTCAATTTATTTTGTTGTTCTAGTAGATAGATAACTGCTTTTTAAATGAAGGGTACCTTTGACCATCCTGGCTGATTATGAGATTCATAAAACACTTAAGGGATTGGTGCAAATCTGACATTGCCATTAACCATTATAGTTCCTTGTGCTAATTTGGATCATCTCTTTGTTATCTTATCAACTTCTGCATTTAATTCACATTTGATATGATAAAAGGAATGTCTATTGAGTTTTTTAAGACTTTCAAGAATTTGAAACATTACTCCTGCAAGGAATTTCCCTCCAGTTGTTGTTCCTTTTACCAGAGCTCAAATGATTAGCATGGAATCTCCACACACTATCAAGTTACGGTGACCCCATGACAAAGCTATTCAAACACCTGCAAGGAGCTCTAGAACCTCTGCTTCATTATTAGAGGAAGAAACCAAACCCCAAGAGTAGTACGTACAAGTTTCCCTCCATATTTACAAATAACCCCGCCACCCCCCGCTCCAGCCTCCCTAGATTGCTTCTTGAAGCTCCGTAAAAAAAAAATTATGTTGTATGCCTGCTAAGATATCCAATTCTTGAAGTCATTTTCCTCCAATCTTGTTATCCAATTTGTGTTCTTTTTGCTGGAATTTTTAATAACAATTGAGTTATTCCCCATATTAAACAAGTTCAACCATTCTTCTTATGTTTTGTCCAACTTTTGTTGATTCCAATGTATGCAGGTTTTAATATATTCTAATAGAAGCACGCATGATTTCTTGGCTACTTGTATTTAGATTTGAGATTCGTCGTTGAATATTTGCTTGTTGCAGGTTATCCAAATGCTCTAGCATGTGTATTTTGGGAGGGCTTCCCAAAGTATTTTAAAAATGGGTTTTTCTTTGAAATTCCCTTTGTATTTTCTACCCCAACAACTAAAGAAATATGTTGTTGACTGGGGCGATCTAATCCTTTGGATTAAAGGCCCCAAGGCTTGGGTCCATGTATCCTTAGGAAAATGACATTCTTTGAAGAGGTGCAAAATCGATTCTTTTGCATTCTGACACAAGACACATTGAGAGGGACCATTGATTCCTCTCTTTTGGAGATTCTCTGTTGTGAGTATTTTTTAATGAGAAAATAGCTAGAAGAAATAATTTATCTTGGGGATACTATCACTATGCTAGATCTTTTTCCATATGCTTGCTCGAGGATGAGAATGAGTTGCTTCATCTAGAAGAGAATACCCCTTGCTCACATAGTATAAATAATTCCTTCAACCTCAGACATCTCTTGACTGGAAATGACAAGGGGCACAACCACAAAGAGAAGAAGTGAAATATGCATAAATAGTGGAGAGATGAAGAGGTGGGTGGGGATATTTCTAACGACTCCAAATTCCATCATTTATCCATCGTGATAGATCATAAAGAGTTCTTATTCCCTATGCTTCCAGCCATGTTCGAATGGGGAGAAGAGAGTTATGATTGGCCTGGAGATCCTTCTCTAAGATTTTTCCATCCCATAAGTTTATTTGTCTTCCATTATCCGGAATCCAATTCCAATGGTCACTTATTATTGTTTTGGCTGCCAACAATAACTTGAAAATGGGTGAACCAGATTTTGTTTTTGTTGGGTAATCTAGGCATCTGTTTCGAGGGCCTTTGTAGTATTTTTTCCATAGGTCATGCTTCCACCATTATCTTTTTCCTGTGACCAATCTCCATAATATTTTCCCCCCCATGGCTATATTCATTGTTTCAAGTTCCATTATGCCCAATCCACCATGAAATTTGTTGCTATTTATTTGATTCCAGTTCACTAAATGAAATTTTTTCTTATTTGATTTATCGCCCTGCCATAGAAAGGTCCTTAGTTTCTTGGCGATCTGTCTAGTTATTCCTTTGGGAGCCATTAAAACCGAGCATTGATAGAGAGGTAGGTCCGATAGTACCAATTATATAAGGATTATATTCCCAACGGGATTTAACCATTGAGATCCCCATTGGGCGAGCCTCTTGTTGAATTTATCAAAGATTTGTTGCTAGATCTGGGTGTAGCTCGAATTGAGTGTGATGGGAATACCCAAATATATGAAAGAGTTCCATCTTTATGCATACTAAAAATGAAATATTTGAGCAATTGTACGCATGATTATTGAAGAGGTATGTCATCCATAAACTTGGCTCTTACCATTATTAATTTCCCCTCTAGAGGCGTCGAGAAATGTGTCTAAAATTTCTTTGAATCTAGTAGCTATGATGATTGAAGCTCCCCTAAGAAATAAGGTGTCATCAGAAAATTGGGAGTAGTTTATGTTCTTAACTCCTCTTGAGATTTGCAGCCCTGGTAAATTTTCTATCTATCTTTCATGCTCAATCTTCCTTCTTAGTGATTCAACCATTGTTATAAAGAGGAGAGGGGAGAGCGGGAAACCTTGACGAAGGCCTCTACTATTTTGAAAGAAACCAATTGGACTTACAATCACTAAAGGAGCCATCCAAGTATTTTCAATGTAAGAAGCCACCCAATGGATGAAGGAGGAGTTGAAACCAAACTTTTTCATTACTTGAAAGAGGAAGGTATGCCCCACATGGTCAAAAGATCTATCCATGTCTGGTTTTATTACCATGCCTTTGTTTTTTAGATTGGACACTGGAATGAATGGCCTCATGAACAAGAATAATGTTATCCATTATTTGTCTCCCTTGTATAAATCCATCTTGATTAGAAGAGATTATCTTTGAAAGGACTTTTTTTAACCAATTTGGTATGATTTTGGTCAATATTTTATATGAGGAATTGCATAAGGAGATGGGCCTAAAAGGAGAAAATGAGGATGGGCTAGATTCTTTGGGTATAAGGGAGAGGAAGGAGGAATTGGTGTTGCCTCCTACCCTCAAATATTTATGAGAGTAACAAAGCATTATTTTGAGATCGTATTTGATCAAGTCCCAAAAGAGTCGGAAGAATGAGATAGAGAAGTCATTCGACCTGGGAGCTTTGTCAGGATCTAGACTCCAAATAACAGAATGAATTCCATCTTGAGAAATGGGTTTGTTAAGTTCAATATTTTCCTCAAGTGATATTTTTTTTAAGGCATGTTCTTAAGCATATCAGTTTTGTTTGATGGATTAACCTCCTCTGATTGGGTATATAAGGCTTCAAAGTGGGATTTAGCAACCAATTTTATTTCTGCAAAATCTGTTACTGTAGTTCTGTCTTCCAGAGTGATGTTAGAAACATTATTTTGAACTTTCTTGTAATTGGCTTGGTTGTGGAAATATTTGGTGTTCTTGTCTTCGACTTGAAGCCATAAGCTGCGGGATTTAAGTCTCCAAAACTCTTCTTCCCTTCTCAATACATTTTGATAATTGCATTGCAATTTGGATTTCTCTTTCTGGTTTTGGTTGGTAATCTCACAATTTTCAAGTCTCTTTTGTAGCTCTTCAAGTTGGCTTTTCAACTGCATTTTTTATAGAGATAGGGAAATGAAGGAGTGCTTCACCCATTTCCTTAAATCTTGTTCAACCAAAAAGAGTTTTTGTTCCCAAATATAGACAGGGGTTCCCGGAACCCAAGACTTCTAGGTGGTTTCAACTAAATCATCTGCTTCTTGGTGTTGAAGCCATAGAGGATTGAAGCGGAAGGGAAGAGGACAAAATTTAGGAAGAGGTTGTAGATGGAGAGAAATGGTTTTATGATCAGATATTATTCAAGGGAGAATGGAATTATTGATGGAGTATTTTATATGAGTGAAGCTTATATGAACAAGGAATCGATCCAGTTAATCAATAATGTGTCCCAGCCCTGCCCTCATATAGTCCAAGTAAAATTTTACGTTGGGGGGGAATATCCAAAAGGTCCCAGTAAACTATAAGTTCCTCCAAGATGGTTTAGACGGGATGTCTCCCATAAATCTCTCCTCTTTTTTCAAAATTGTTTCTTATGATATTAAAGTCACCAACAACTATGCATCGTTCATATATTCTTGTGTTCTTCGTATTCGAAAGAGAGCTCCAACATTCTAGATTCTCACCGGGGTTTATTGGCATGTATATATTTATTATATTACACATTGTGTTGCTCTTCTTATGAAAATATTTGTTAATATCCAATGCTAGGTTTTAATTTGGTGTTCTAATTTTACCTCTTGGTTGCTCCAAAGAGTGCACAACCCTTCTGAGGCGCCTTGAGCATCTACTGATATCATGTTGTTGGATTTCCAAAATCATTTTCCTGCCTTAATATCTTCATATTCAGTGATTTTGGTCTCTTGAATGAGGAGGAAAGTGGGTTATCCTGATTTCACTAGATCTTTGACAGCCATGGACTTTGGAGCGTTTCCTAACCCACTGCAGTTGCAGGAGACCAAAATCATTATTTTGCGGAATTTGAATGGGAACCTCCTCTCCTTGAATCATTTCCACTATGTGACTTTGGATTTATGGAGCCCACTCTCATCATATTTGGAAGGGATTTTTGTGAACCCAAAAGAATGTCTTTCTAGGCCTATTCCTCACATACGACCTTTAAGGTGCGTCTTCCTCACTTTCTTGGCAGAGATTCTTCAGATGCAAAATCGTCCTACCCTTCATCTTCCAAACTTTCTGACTCTGATTGATCTGCTAATGAAATTTACGCATCCTTGAATGAATATGAGTCCTCTAAGCTCAGATCGATAGGGTTGATTAAAGATTTTATAGGTATTTTGAAGTTTGTCGTCATATTCCTTTTTTATGCAGATTTTCAACATTCAAATTCTTGCTTGGGTTTGATAAAATTTGGACTGAAGGTTTCTCATCCGATGTTGACTTTTCCTCGATCGGATTCTGGTTTTCTTGCTCCAAATTTTCTTCGATTTGAGATAGAGAGGAATATCTATTGGTTGAAGGGTTTGTTTCTTTTGTTCTTGAGGTACTATCATTTTGGGGGGGCGATTTCATTGCAACTGTTGAGGCTCTTATGCCACCAGTTGACCGATACATTGATGAGGGATGATTTTGGCTTCCAGCTGAGCCCATTTTCCTTGAAATTGCTTGCCATTTCTGCTCACGTCCATTATTTTGAGGAGTCTCTTTTGACTTCTTGCAATTTCCTTCGAAGTGTATGTATTCATGATACAATTTACATTTGAAGGGAAACTACTTGTAATCCAACTATTGCACATGTTTCCAGTTATCCAGGGATATTATCACAACTTCATGTATTCCTTTCTTTAAATATACATTGACGTAGATTCTATCACAGAAAAATAAGTTTTACTTTGGCTCTGCCTTGTCAATATATCGACCAACGGAATTTCCTATGCATCTCAAAGCATCATCGTTCCAACAGTGAAGGGGGAGGTGTGGTAATATTACCCATACTAGGACATCATAAGGGATATCATTTTCTGGACTGAAGTCAGCAGTCCATTTGTTCAGGTACATGCCTCTCACCCCCATAAAGTATGGTCCACTTCAAAATATTAGGTCTTTGTCCTCCTTGTGTTCGAAGAGGAAAGCGAAGAATCCTCGGTCGCAAAAGAAGTGATTCATCGATAATTTAATGGAGGCTTCCAGTTTTTTCTAGCTAGAACACCACCAGTTTTAGAGAAGGCCAGATACCTGTGAATTGGCCAATCAATCACTCCTCAGCCAGAGCCAAAGATTTTTATGAGATGTTGAGGGAGGAAGAAAACTTTTGGCATCTCATCTAGGTTTTTAACAAATTTTGAAGGTTGAGATTTGGAAGATTTGGAAGATTTGATAGATGTTGAACCATTGAGAATAAGGTCATTGCTTCATCATTAGGAGGGGACATTGTCTCCTACCAACCTCATCTTCCATGCAAGACCAGAGATAGGGTTACGATAGAGTATCAGAGCTAGGGTTCACGCCCTCTTGAAATTTCTAAAGCATCAAGTGTTCAATTTGCATATTTTTATAGAACTTAACTTATTGGTGACCATGCTAAACTCATTTAAATTATTAGTGACAGACCCACCTTCTGACATCTTCATATTAAATAAATGCTTCATAGGAAATACCTTGTTGGAGGCTAAGATTTTTTCATACAATTTAGCCAATGCCTTCATTAGATATTCCATTGTCTTTTCTTTTGAAATATTGAAATCAATCGACGCTGCCAGGAACATTGTTGGCAGCAGACTGAAGTGGGAAAGGAAGGGTGCACAAATAAGAATGACAGTTGGAAGAGCACTCGTGGGAAAGAAAGTGTGCAAGAGGAAAGCGAAAACTAGTAAGAAGCACAGCGCGCGCACATGCAAAAAGGAGGCGACAACTAGAAGGAAGCAAAGAACGCATGCAGAGAAGGAAGACCTAACGACAGTAGGGTTAGGGTTTTTTGTAAGGTTTTGTGTAAATGGTTGAAGAGCCCAATAGATATATATATATATATAT